>APFE030313287.1:110298-152692 GCA_000404065.3 Pinus taeda | reverse complement strand
GCAAGGCATCATCTAAACTGTTCCTGAGAGAATGTACATGACATGCAGGTATGAAATTGAACCAATTTATGACGATTTTGGAGTCCCCAAAGATCTAAAGTTGTCTACAGTCTTGTGCCAAGGAAAAATATAATAAGTGTCTGAGCGAGATGAGTTCTGCGAAGTTGTTTGTGCCAACACCCAACCCCATGCGAATACGGAAAGAATGGTAGTTTAATAAATGGTATGTTTAAATCTTATACTTTTCAAAAATATTTGAGCTAGAGATTCAAATAAATTTATTTATTTTCTCGGGAAAAAACGTAATTTTCTATTAATATGGAAAATTACATGTTGTAAATTCTAGTGGCATATGCTATATGCAGTGGCCATAACCTTCAAAGTATACTAGTATGTACATAATTACCCCCCAAGGGTATACAGTCTAGTTCTGTAAATTCTTACACAAAAATACAAAATTTTGTATAGCATGGATAGTTGATATGTACTATTCAAAAAATAACTTTAAAATTAGGGCCTATCGGCCCTCTGTTGTAGCTGATCGATGTAGGGCCTGTGATAATACTAAAAGAACTCTATGTCCCTCTATTATTATATCAACCATTGACCTCTAGGTTGTTTGGTGGCCTCCTTGGAAAGATGATTTGCAATCTTGTTGTGCTCCCTATAAATGTGGAGACAAGAAATATGTTCAAAATTTCATTTTAATTGCAAGGCATCATCTAAAACGTTCCTTAGAGAATGTAGATGACATGCAGATGTGGAATTGATCCAATTTATGATTATTTTGGAGTCCCTGAAGATCTAAAGTTGTCTACAGTCTTGTGCCAAGGCAAAAGATAATAAGTGTATGAGCGAGATGAGTTCTGCGAAGTTGTTTGTGCCAACACCCAACCCCATGCGAATACAGAAAGAATGTTAGTCTGATAGATGAAATAATATGCCCCCCCACATCCCTGGTATTGTGCAAAACCATCAAAATAAGCCCAAGGTTGATTATGGCTGATGACTTTGGGTGTTATAGTGCGAAAAGGTGGGGGGTTGTCATCATCAGGAAGCTCATTATAGTTATTGATGATTTGAGCAATAACTAAAGGCCACTGAATATGTAAGACATTGAATATGATGAGGTTATGGCTTAACCAAATATTCCAACATATAACTAAAGGGAGATTACGGTTCTTTGTATTAGTGGAAGTCGCCCCACAATTGTTCCAAGCTTCCATGATATTACAACCATCCCGTTGTTGTGTTATTTCCAAGGAGGAGAGAGCTTGATCCCAGATGTGTCAAACGGTTTTGCAAAACAAGAATAGATGCTCATTCGATTCCTCAGCCTGTTGATAGAGGACACACCAGGTTGGACCAAAATGGGTTCTCTTCGTCAAGTTTATGTCAGCAGGTGTTTTGTTCATAATGGCATTCCAGATAAAGAGAGGAGTTTGTGGGAGCACCTTAAGCTTCCAAAGGGATCTCCACAACCCTTCCAGAACAGGTGGTTTGTGCACAACATGAATGATGGGGTATCCTTCCTTAGGGGAGTATACACTGTGTGCTGCAGGTGACCATATGAGCTCATCTTCATCAATGGTTATGCATACATGTGATTCAATCAATGCGTTAATGTAACCCCTCCATTCTTGAGTCCATTGATCTAGGATATCAAGTGTGTCAGCTGATTTCCAAGCCTGCATACAAATAGTGGAATTCTCCAAATACGCAAATTGTGCTATCCAAGTAATATCCTATTGTAGTAGCTATAAAAACCCTCCAAAATTTTGCCTTTGCTTCATTTTGGAGCCTCCCTACTAACCATCCTCAACAGCATGTCTTGCATCGTCAAGCATATAGGCTTCAACCATTTTTCAGTGTCTTGTCAACCTGTGCATGTCAATTTGATTCACTCCCCTCACAGGTTGTGTTTCCAGACTTAGACCATGTGATGAACAATCAGCTCCCCCAAAAAATTGTGCAATTCTGGAGGGGAACCAACCTTCCCTCCATAAATTGTGCAAATTAGTTGGTCAACCTGCTAAGCTCAAGAATTGTCAAATTAATTGGTCAACCTGCTGAGCTCAAGAATTGTGCAAATCAATCTGTCGGGCCTCCCTCAGAAGATTGCGTAATTCTATAGGGGAACCAGCCTTCCCTCCATAAATTGCGCAAATCAGCTTAGCAACCTACTAGACTATAGAATTGCGTAGAGCATTTAGGCAGTCTTCCTCCAAAAAACTGCACCATTGCTCAACCCAGAAATTGCGCAATTCTGGGAGGCAGTCACTTGCTGACCCAAAAAATTACGCAAACTCTTTGGGACAGCTAACCCAGCTCAGCCTAAGAACTATGCAAGTTTTCATCCTAGGCTCGTAGACCGATGAGTGTACCTTTAGGTTGATCGTTTCCCTCCAGGACCGAGTAAAACAAATTTGCATGCATGGACTGCTTTTCCAAAAGCAGCATGTAAAGGCGTCCTTAGATTTAGGGATCTATATTTAGCAGTTGAAGGTTACATGCAAGGCTCATTTTAGAAACCTCTCGCTAATTGTCACTTTTCCTAGATTTGTGGCATGTGCATCATAACCTTGATTTTATCAAAACTTATGAACCGGACACTGCAGAGCTCATTCCTCACATCAATCTTGCATCTTTAACATCCCATGTTGCATCTAGGAGTCGTCAGCACATTCAACTTAGTTGTTTCGAGGTAAGCCCGCTTTGCATGTCTTGCACTGCGTTTTTGTCGCTTTTTAGGTTTCGGCTTGTTTAAGTGCTTTCTGCTTCATTTCAATGTTTTCATGTATGTAGCTTGTAGAAGCATCGTTTCAGTTTTCGTTTGCACCTCACTGTTGTCGCATGCATGACACTATTTTTGCACCTACAGTTGCCATTACGGCAACTCGTTTCACACACATGCATGCTTTCCCGTTTTCTAAATCCTGCACTTACTATTTGCATGCATGATCATTCACTCTTGCTTACACTCAGTATCACAATGCATTCAAAATTCTCATGTTTTTAGTCGCCCGTTGGCAGGTCTGGGCTGCCTTGGCCCAGACCTTGCCTTGGTCGGCTAGCATTGTGCGTTTTAGGAAGTGAAGGCTCTGTCTTCCCTCCAGAAATTGTGCAAGACTGGCCTAGCACTGACCTCCAAGATTGAATTGCGCAATTATGGGAGGCAGTGCCTTGCTGGCCCCAAAAACTACGCAATGCAGTTTGCTAGTTTGCATGTCATTGTTGACTAAAATTGCTCATTACGTAGTTTCAGTCCTCAGCAGGCCAGGTTGGACTATGCATTTCGCAGTTCCAGTAGTCATTCAATCTCCCAATAGCCTGGACTATGCCTTTCACAATTTTGGCATTCGGTCTCCTAGCCTCCTCGTGAAAATTGTGCAATCTTCATAGACAGTCACACAAATATGTTGCATGTCATTCCTCTAGTTTGTTTTGGTTTTCGGCTGACAAATTTCTTTTCATGAGTGTTCTATGTCTCTAGGTATCACGGGTGTTCACCTACCTCTCAACAGCATAGGTACAAGGGCTTCCAAGAGAGCAGAGTCAAAGACACCATTCATAGCACAACTAGGGATGTAGTCGATCAAGTGTCTATGAACTTGTCTATCTATGAAGACATCAAGTTGTTCATGGACAAGGATATCAAGATGAAATGCAACAACATCACAGTGAGAAGCACCATCAACAACAGCAGAAGGTAGCACACCTGCATGCGACAAATGCAAAAGGAGTGTTGTTGACAGCACAGAGGCAGAACAAAGTTGCAAGCTCAAGCAAATCCACTTGTGATGAAAGAAGCTTTAGAGACTTAGGCTATGAGGAAACAACACAAAAAGAGGATCGCGTGAAGGCAAAGAGAGAAATAAAGAAGGGGTTTGTAGGTGTTGAAGCAACAACTCAAGGAAAAGTAGGAGCTACACAGATAAGAGAAGGAGTTGTAGCAGGAACAGGTACAACAGGAGACATAACATCCACAGATTCATGAAACTATGCCCATACAAGTTATGGATCCATAGAGCAGTTGGCATGGAGTAGACAAGGTGAGCAATGTTGTCGATCGCATGCAAAGGTGTTTAGGAGCATGGATGTCATTGTGCACACACATGCGATCCCACCCATTTGGCACACTCACCGAGGTGAAGACAAGAAGCAAGTCCGACTAGAGTTGAACATGTATTTTGACAAGTTAATTTGCATGGTCACCAGCACACACTTGGAGATCAACACAAACACTATGCATCAGTATGTTGTTGGTCCATCTACACTTAAGAAGATGATGCGCATGTTATCAGAAGAGTTGGATAGAGGAGCCATATCAATGTACCCAGACGCAATAGAGGCAAGAGTTTGCTTACAGCATGATGTTACCATTGACCGTGCGGACACCATCACGGACGACCAATCTTGGCATCAGTTCACCACCGTCACTCATTGCAAGGATGTCAAAGAGTTGGTCTTACCAAAATGGTTCGAGTGTTAGTGATGTCTTATATGGCTTGCTCAATCCATTTTGTCTCACATGAGCACAAGTGCAAATTGTATGTAACGTCTTGTCAAGTGGAAGTTCAAGTGTCGATATCTTAATGTAACAATCATAGAGTAGTTAAAGAGTCATGAGGGTAGATGAACAGTCACAAAGGGGAATGCTAATGATCACCCCACCCTTTCCTATAAATAGTCCCTTATAACTCATTATAGAGGCTTTTGGTCAGCCAAGATTTTGATAGGAGTATCTTAGAGAAAGTTTGGAGAATATTGTAACGAGCCTTGACTTCTCCATAGTGCAGAGCTAGTATATCCCTTTAGAGGAGTAGGAAGCAATGGCTGTAACATTTTGCTATTGCGACTAGTGGTTGGTCATGGTTATATTGTATGATTGGATCTTTCACTTCTTAATACAACAGAGCTAGCATGTTTCATGCATATGTTGTTATTGTATTTCAGCTAACTTATTTACTCTAATTATATATGTATTCGTTTGCTTACACATGCGTGTATGGAATTTTTTGTATATGTATGTATGAATCTTACTTAAATGTGTTATTGGTTTAACCATCACTTTGGATCTCTGTCTTACTTACTTTCCAGTTTGTGATGCATCTTTGCTTGTGTGTTTCCTGCTTAGCCACGTGCTTTCACAGGTTTCCAAGGGGTGCACTCACCTCACCCTCCATGTGTTAGAACCGTTCATGCACCTTCCTTGACTTGCTTCATATGTCACACCCTTGCTACCAACAAGGATATCTTACTTGCCTCTGTGCGCAGCCGCGGTTAGGGCGATACAGTACGACCAGTTGTTGGGACTCCTACACCAAATGGTCTGAGGTCTAGTTAGGAATTCTTACCAGGTAGATTCCCTGACATGTTGGCAGGTACACCAACGTCAACATACCCCTGTCATTTAGGTTTTATATGAGGTCTAGTGGGAGGTCATACATATTGCCACAACCGGTCCATGGATCTAATCTGATGTGAACAAATGTACCAGCTTTGATGCACCAAGTGAGGCCATTCTCGATGGTAGGTAGAGTTTGTAGAACAACCCTCCAGATTACTAATATACCATGATTGTGCCAAGTAGGGAGTCGAATCCATTCCATCAATTGGAGTAACCAAATGTATTTATTTATTATCATCTTCGTCCATAGGCTTCTAGATTTTAGTAGAAGCCATCCTAATTTGGCAGCCAGTGCATGTGGGAAGGCAGGAAGATCTTTGAGGCCAAAACCCCCCATTTATTGGGAAATTTAATATGAATCCATCACACCCAAGCGAACGACTTCCCCTCCTTCTTCCCATTCCATAGAAATTTGCAGCATAATTTTTGCATTCTCGAAAGGATACCGTGAGGAATCCATGCTAAGGACATCCAATAAACCAGAGTGGCTTCCAATATAGATTTGATAAGCACCAACCTCCCTGTTCTAGATAAGAAATGGTGATTCTAATTCAATAGTATGTTTTCCACCTTAGACACCAGTCAAATCCAATCTATTATTTTGTACCCATGGGACTTTATGCAGAACCCTAGGTATTTAAGATTGTCTTCCAATTGGTTTCTTTGAAACAGAAACTTATGATAAGAAAGTCAGATTTCCTATGGAGAGAAGCTTGAGAAAATGATAGTAGACTTAGGTCTATTTATTTCCAGCTGGGCCAGCAATATACTAATCCATAGTGTATGTGTTGATCTCCAAGTGTGTGTTTGTGACGATGCACATCGACTTGTCAAAATAAATGTTAAGCTCCAGTCGGACTTGCTTCTTGCCTTCATCTCAATGAGTGTGCCAAATGGGTGGGATCGCATGTGTTTGCACAATTACATCCATGATCCTAAACACCTTTGCATGTGATTAACAACATTGCTCACCCTGTCTGCTCCATGCCAGCTATTGTATGGATCCATAACCTGTATGGGCACAGTTTCATCGATCTGTGGATGTTGTACCTATTCCGGCTGCAACTCCTTCTCTTGTCTATGTAGCTCCAGTTTTTCCTTGAGTCTTTGTTTCAACACCTGCAACCCCTTCTCTATTTCTTTCCCTACCTTCGCTTGATCCTCTTGTTGCACCATTTCCTCGTAGCCTCAATCCCCAAAGTTTCTTTCATCACAAGTGGATATGCTTGAGGTTGCAACTTTGTTCCGCCTCTGCACTGTCAACAACCCTCCTCTTGCATCTATCCCATGCAGGTGTGCTACCTTCTATTATTTTTGATGGTGTTGATTGTTGTGATGTTGTTGCCATTTCATCTTGATATACTTGTCCATGAACAAATTGATGTCTTCATAGATAGGCAAGTTCATAGACACTTGATCGACTACATCCCCAGTTGTGCTCTGAACGGTATCTTCGACTCTGCTCCCCTGGAAGCCATTGTACCTGTGTTGCTGAGAGGCAGGTGAACCCCTGTGATACCTAGAGACATAGAAACACTCATGACAAGAAATACGTTAGTCAAAAACAAAAACAAACTGGAGGACTGACATGCAAAATACCTGTGTGACTGCGTGTGAAAATTGCGCAATTTTCACCGGGAGGCTGGGATACTGACTGCCAAAACTATGCAAGGCACAGTCCAGGCTGTCGAGAGGCTGACTGACTACTAGAACTGCGCATGCATAGTCCAGCCTAGCCTACTAAAGACTAAAACTACGCAATGTGCAATTTCAGTCAATAATGACATGGAAACCAGCAAATTGCATTGTGCAGTTTCTGAGGTCAACAAGGCACTATCTCCCATAATGCAAGCCTGGAGGTCAGTGTTGGGCCAACTTGTGTAATTTATGGAGGGAAGGCAGCACCTTCACTTCCAAAAATGTGCAATGCTAGCCAGCTGAGGAAAGGCAGCCCAGACCCGCCAATAGGCGACTGAAAATATGAGAAGTCTAAATGCATGGTGATACTGAGTGTAAGCAAGAGTGAATAATTATGCATGAAAATAGTAAGTGTGGGATTCAAAAAATGGGAAAGCATGCATGTGTGTGAAGTGAGTCGCCGCAACAGCAACCATTGCTGCGAAAACAATGTCATGCATGCGACAACAGTGAGATGCAAACGAAAACTGAAACAAAGCTTCTACAAGCTAACATACATCTAAACGACAACAAGTGCTCATTGAAATCAAGCAGTCAACACTTACACAATCCAAAACAAAAAAAGCGTCAGAAACACAGTGAGAGACATGCAAAGCAGACTTACCCCAAAAAAATTGAGTTGAATGTGTCGATGACTACTAGATGCAATGTGGGATGTTAGAGATGTAAGATCAATGTGAGGAATGATCTCTACAGTGTCTGATTCATAAGTTTTGATAAAATCGAAGTTATGACGTGCATGCCACAAATTTAGGAAAAGCGACCCATGGCGAGAGGTTTCTAAAATGATCCTTGCATGTAATCTCCAGTTGCTAAATATAGATCCCTAAATCTAGGGATGCCTTTTGCCTTGGGAAAAGAATTCCATGCATGTAAATCAATTTTACTCTGTCCCATAGGGAACTGGTCGACCTGAAGGCACATGCATCGGTTTGCAATCCTGGGATGAAAATTTGTGCAGCTCCTAGGCTGAGATGGGCTAGCCGTCCCAGAGAGATTGTGCAACTTCTGAGGTCAATAGGTGATTGTCTCCTAGAATTGCACAATTTCTTGATTGAGCAGTAGTGTTGGGTCAGATTGCACAGTTTTCTAGAGCAAGATTGTCAGAATGCTCTGTGCAATTCTAGAGCCTAGCAGGCTTCCAGGCTGATTTGTGCAATTTCTAGAGGGAAGGCTGGTTCACCTCCAAAATTGCGCAATTTTCTGAGGGAAGCCTGACAACCTGATTTGTACAATTCTTGAGCTTGGGAGGCTTGCCAATTTATTTGTATAATTTATGGAGGGAAGGTTGGTTCCCCTCCAGAATTGTGCAACTTTTTGGGGGAGTTGATTATTTAGCACATGGTATAAATCCAGAAGACAACTTGTGAGGGGAGTGAATAAAACTGACATGCATAGGCTGACAAGACAATGAGAAACAACTGAAGCATATATGCTTGAGGATGCATGACATGCTATTGAGGATGGTTGGTAGGGAGGCTCCAAAATGAAGCTAAGGAAAACTTTTGGAGGGTGTTTATAGCCGCTACAGTAGGGTATTATCTCGATAGCACAAATTGCGTATCTACAGAATTCCACTATTTCATGCAGGCTTGGAAATTTGCTAACACACTTGATATCCCAGATCAGTGGAATCAGGAATGGAGGGGTTACATTAATGCATTTACTAAATCACATGTCCGCATAACCATTGATGAAGATGAGCTCATATGGGCGCCTACAACTCAAGGTGTATACTTCCCTAAGGAAGGATACCCCATCATTCATGCTGCGCACAAACCACCTGTTCTGGAAGGGTGGTGGAGATCCCTTTGGAACCTCAATGTGCTCCCACGAACCCGTCTCTTTATGTGGAATGTCATTATGAACAAAACACCTACTGGCATAAACTTGATAAAGAGAGATCATTTTGGTTGGACCAGGTGCGTCCTCTGTCAATAGGCTGAGGAATTGAATGAGCATCTATTCCTATTTTGCACAACCGTCTAACACATCTAGTATCAAGCTCTCTCTTCCTTGGAAATAACACAACAATGGGATGGGCGTAATAACATGGAGGCTTGGAAAAATTGGGGGGTGACTTCCACTAATACAAAGAACCGTAATCTCCCTTGGTTATATGTTGGAATATTTGGTTAAGCCGGAACCACATCATCTTCAATGACTTACATATTTTGTGGCCTTTAGTTATTGCTTGGATCATCAATAACTATAATGAGTTGTTTGATGATGACAACCCCCCACCTTTCCGCACTATAACACATGAATTCACCAACCATAATCAACCTTGGGCCTATTTTGATGGTTCTCCACAATACCAGGGATGTGGGAAGGGGGGGGTAACATATTATTTCATCTGGTAGACTACCATTCTTTCCGTATTCGCATGGGGTTGGGTGCTGGCACAAACAACTTCGTAGAACTCATCTTGCTCAGACACTTATTATATTTTGCCTTGGCACAAGACTGTAGATAGCTTTATATCTATGGGGACTCCAAAATCATCATAAATTGGTTCAATTTCACATCTGCATGTCATATGCATTCTCTCAGGAACATTTTAGATGATGCCTTGCAATTAAGATCACATTTTGAACATATTTCTTGTCTCCACATTTATAGGGGGCGCAAGAAGATTGCAAATCAGCTTTCCAAGGAGGCCACCAACCAACCTAGAGGTGAATGGTTGATACAAGAACAGAGGGAGGCAGAGTTCTTTCAGTTTTATCATAGGCCCTAGGTCGATAGGCCCTAATTTTATAGTTATTTTTTGAATAGTACATATTAGTTATCCATGTTATATAATATTTTGTATTTTTGTATAAACATTTACAGAACTAGGTTGTATACCCTTACTAGGTAATTATTTACAGACCTATATACTTTGAAGGCTATGTCCACTACATACATCATATGTCACTAGCATTTACAACATGTAATTTTCCATATTAATAGAAAATTACGATTTTCCTGAGAAAATAAATAAATAAAATAAAAATAAAAAATTCATTTGAATCTCTAGCTGAAATATTTTTGAAAAGTATAAGATTTAAACATATGATCACAACTTACACATCTCCTCGTACTCAGACTGGGCTCTAGAATGAGCCTCTCGTCTCAATCAGACTCGTTTTTGACAATTATCAGATTTAAACAAATGATTCACAACTTACACATCGATTCGTTTTTGACAATTATAAGATTTAAACAAATGATTCACAACTTACACATCTCCTCACGCTCATACTTGGCTCTAGAATGAGCCTCTTGACTCAATAATAAAATAATAATATGCTATTTTTTATTTGTTTTTCCTATAAATTTTTTCAAGAATTGAAGTAATTTTAATTAATAATTTTTTAAATTAATAAAATTTAAATTGGATAATAATAAATTTATATCATTTTAAAAATTTATTATTAAGTATTTAATATGTAATAATTATTTTAAATGTTATCTATAAAAATTTTGATTTGAATTTGACTTCATAATTTGTATAATACTTTATAAACAGTTTAATTGAACTACAACTTATAAACTTATTATTTTAAATATTATTTATATTAATTTTTTATATTAAAAAATTAATCATTAAATTTATTTAAATAAAAATTAAGTTATATATAGTAATAAAAACCTATGGTTTCATTAAAAAAATATATAATATAAAAAAATAAAAAATTAGCCATTTAAATATTAAAAAACTAAATATATGATAAATTTAAACTTAAAATTATACATACATAAATTTTTTATATAAAATATAGCAAACATCAATGTAATATCTCTATAGTAAATTAAAAATATTTTATATTATTATTATAATATTTAAAATATATTATTTTTATTATATTTTTTTATTTTTAAAAATTTAAGATATTCTAAACGTACTGAACTATAAAAACAACTCATTAAACTCAATGTTACTAGTAATATAACGTAAAAACAACTATTTAAACTCAATATTACTAACAGCTCATTAAACTCAATGTTAACAAAAGGGAATCCTCAGATAAATGACTAATGACTGTATGAGAAAGCTCCGTGAATGTATTTTTTTTTTTTAACTATTATTTTTTCCTACCATTTTACTCCACGTCGGTTAGTTTAACTCCACATTGCGTTCTCCATTTACAATCCTTTCTAAATTTGTGGTCTTTTCTAACTCTAAAGTAATAAAATGATATAATATCAAAAATATAGTTGTATTATTATACAAAACGAAATCTAATAGTTAAGTCATAAACAACTATTTAATATCCCGCTTTTATGGATCTTTTTATCCATTTGCCTAGGATTTTCCAAGAAAATCTCACCTTTTTCTCCCGCGAAACTTTTCCTCATAAAAACTTGCCTTTCTCTCTTGCAATATTTTTATGTTTTTCTTAATTTAGCATCTTTCTCCAACTAAGAAACTGAATGGATATTTATCTCCTAATCCATTAAGCCTATCTAGATTTGGATTTAGAAGTCTTATCATGAAAGAGTTATCCATTCCCATTCACCAATGGGATTTCATTTGGCAAGAATCTCATCTCTTAGTGTCTCGTTTTCTAATTGATTACATTATCTTTATTATTTATTTAATAATTAAGTATTTACTTTCATTATTATAACTTAGACCTAGATTTTCTTAGCTTCGGTGAACATAATGTTACATAAAATGAAGGGGTGTTACATACTCCCCCCCCCCCCCCCCCCGTTAAATTTATACCGTCCTTGGTGTATTGCTGCATCTTACAAATTATTTTCTCGTTCACAGCTAATTGTTTCTAAATTTTCAGGTTTCCATGGCCTTGCCACTTGAAATAGATCTTCTGATATATAGGTTACAAAGGAGTTCTACCGCAATTCTCCTTCAATTGCTCTACTTGTAACATTTGTTCAATCAATTTCGTGAGAGACTTTAGATGCAATAAAAACAAAACTCAATTTTGTTTACCACAATTAATAACATAACTTGATATAACCGTACTACTATTTGAGTAAATACAGGTTAATGTTGCCCACCATTTAACTATGATTCCTCAGTTTCATTGAAGTGTAATAGGAAGAAATGCAAGCACTTCCATATATTTTTGTTCTTGCCGAACCCTTTCTTCCTGAAGTCTCCCTGCATTAGTCACAATAAGTCAAAATGGCACATTTGACCAATCAACATCTATAACAATATCACATCTGGTTAGCTCAAAACACAACCACCAAAACCATAAATCATATGTAACCATCAATGATAGATCACATGTAATCATCATTCATAGATCACATGTAATCATCATGGACCAAAATCATAAATCTCATGCATACTAAAACTGAAATAAAATATGGATACTTTTCCTTTAATCAATCCTTAACTTCCACTTATGTCTTTATTCCGCATGCACCATGGATTGGTTGCCACATCAGAAAACCAACCAGTGCCTTCTCCTCAACCATGTGCACATACATATAGTGTGCCTCACACACATACATCTATGCACGTCATCCAAACTCATGCAATACCTGCATCCACACCATTACCATATGTACCACATGTGCACAATATCAAATATCCATAGCATTACATGTACGACATGTACCTTGTCCACATGTTTTCAAACAATGTTAGTATAATTAACTTAACATCAAGTCCACGCTATAATTTCCTTTATTTATTCCCACTACCTTTAGGCAAGTCCAATCAAACCATGTTCGGTTTGTTGATTGGAGAATAAGGAATTCATGGACTTGTTCAGCTTCTGCAACTAGAGCATAACTAAATAATTTTATGTCAAAGTATTCAAGTGCTTTTATTTAGCTAATATTTTTCATGTATCTTGTGGTTGCCAAAAAATTTAAGAAAAATGATAACATAGAGGTAATCATGCAGAGTAACACTTTACAATACCAATAACTTTGAGTTTTGGGATTGAATTCGTCACTTAGACAAGGTTTTAATAACAATGGAATATGACCTCCACCCAATCATACAACATGATATTGACTATGATAGTTAGTCTAGTATGGACTTCAATGTTATATCTGAAGTTTAATGACAATATTAACCTTGTCTTTAGCCAAGAAAATAATTGTTTAGTACTCAAAAATACTCCACACATAATCTAGTTATCCCTTCTGATTTCCTATTTTCTTTTTTACCACTACTCCCAACACCTTGTTGGCCATGAATAATTCAATGTATATTCAAAATCAATCAAAAAACCAATATGTAAGTACATATACGACCTATACATGAGTCATAAGTGAAGGTTACCATGTTCTCAATTCCACACCAACTAAGTCTTTAGGCACTATGGGTAGTGTTAGCACTCCAGGAAACTCTCTTAAGTTGTAGCTCGGAGATGTCTGGTAACATATAAATCTTCAATATCGTTCTCTGAACAATCGGAATGGATTGGGATTTGGATCAAGTCAGATGATTGTTTCAACTATGTTTTTACTCAAGACATGCATGAACACCCTCAACTTGACAAGGCTTTCGACCACTAATGCTCAATGGTTTATAGATTCAATGAATAGATGGAGAATCCTGACTATACCAGCAGATACATACATAAACATATATGAATGGCTAGCTACAGAAAGTAAATGAAGCTTGAAAATATAATTTATCAATGCAGAGATAAGATGATAGTTATCTCGCATTTGAGACAGAAGAAAACATGAATAACCTATTCAAGTGCAAGCTTAAAACAGAGGAGAAGGTGGCGATTGAACATGTAACAACAAAAGAAGCTTGTATTACTGGAATGAAGATGAGGCGCTGGGAGGAATAGAGTATCCACAGTGTCCAAATGTTGAACCCCTCTTCCTTGCAAATTTCAGCCATTTATAGGCTTTTTACAATACTCTTAAACTCTCTCAGACTCGAGATGTCTTAATCTATCCCTTCTGTCCTCTAACTACTTGATGTCATGACTAGGCAACATGAGCTCAAAGAGCTCTATTTCTATCAAACTCGATAATCAAATGCTGGTAATTTCGCCGCGCTGTCAAGTGGTTCACTTGTGCGAACGCGCTCCATGGTCAATTTCATTGGTTCGGCTGCAACTTGCTGTTGTTTTTTCCCCTTTCGGCCATTTATTCTATTATTTCAATTTAACTCTCCGATTATCAAAAACAATGCCAGAGCCAACAAATTTCCTCCCTGTGTGACTAGTGGGAAGTGGGGTACGGGGCCATCGGATCGATATAATCAATGGACAGGATCATATTGCTAATCGCAAAGGTGAAGGGTTGGTAGACAGTGTGATGAAATTGTGATATGCCGATGGGCGATTAAGCAATGTGTGATAGTCGTTGGATCATCAAATGAAATGGACGACAGAGATTGATCTGATCGGAGATCAGAGAAATGAGAGCGCAGCGGAAAGGAGATGAAACGAGAGTGGACCCACCGATTTTATGAGCATGGGTGTATAATTTTTTAAGTCCGGCTTATGGCCAAAGCGAAGCAAGGGGAGGCGTGGCCATCGGAGCTAAAATAGGGGAAATTTCCGTTAAAAATAGCAACACTGTGCCTCAAGGGCCTTTCCAGTAACAACCAAAAAAAACTTATCTCCTAGTCTTCCATTGGGCATGTAGTTATTTGCATAGAAAACAAAACTGAAAAAACATATTACAATATTAAGCCCTTAAAGCCTCATATGAAGTAAAGTTTCAAAAAACATCCATTGACTAGGCCATCAAAAACACCTTCCCCCTCCAAATTGTGCAGAATGAAAATATTGTTCATCTGAACTTGAGAAATGACAAACATTCTTGTCCATAAGGCATCAAATTTACCATGGTTTCCCTTCTTTTCCTTCAATGCATCCCATTTGAGAACCCATTCACCAACCCAAAAATTGTCCATTTTTTCCTTTCTATCAAAGGTTTCTTTGATCTTCTTCTAATGAATTCTTGACTTCTCAACCAGTTGTTCTTTGATCTACCATAATTCAACCAAGTAACCCATTCTCCTCGTCATGTCGTTATCTTCATCTTATTCTTCTTGCAAGAATTTTTCCATGGGGAGAATCAGTGGATAGGAAAAACAGCATCAGTGCCATAAACCAACTTAGATGGATAATTTCCTATGGACTTCTTGTTGGTAACTTTGTCAGCCCATAGTGCAAACTTCAACTTGGAATCCCAGTTCTTTTTGTTGTCCTCCAATAGTTTTTTTATTATCCTTACAAGACTCTTGTTAGATGATTCTGCCAAGCCATTGCCTTGAGGATAATATGAGGTAGAATGCACCAATTGAATGCCCATGGATTCACACATGTCCACCAATTCTTCTGCCCTGAAAGCTGCTGCATTATTAGTGACTAGTTTGGTCGGGCAACCAAATCTAGTGAAAATATTCTCATTCAAGAACTTTATGATAACCTGATGATTAGCATTTTTAGTGGGTATAGCCTCAATCCATTTGGTAAAATAATCAGTGGCTACCAAGATCCATTTTTGATGGCCACTAGAATGTGGATTGATCTCACCTATGAAGTCCAAGCCCCACTCCTAGAAGGGACCACTGGCGTGTATTGGCTTTAAGGGTAGATATTTTCGCTGGTGTCTTCCTGCAAACATCTGACATTTGTCACAAGACTTCACAAAAGAAAACACATCAGAGAACAGAGTAGGCCAATAATACCTAGCTCTCAGGATCTTGTGGGTTGTGGTTTTCAAATAATGATGCCCTGCACAGATGCTATAATGGAACTGGTGCGTGACTTCCATAGATTGTCCTTTGTCTAAACATCTCAAGAGGATCCTTGATGGGTCTTTCCAATAAAGCAGTTTTTTATTAATGCAAAATTTGGTTAATCTGAGCTTAATGGCCCGGGCTTGACTTGAGCTATGCCCTAGAGGGACTTATAGCTTCTGTAAAAAATGAACAACTGGAATACCATTCACAGGTGGCTAGATTTTCAGCCAAAGACTGATTCTGCTCTTGCTCTTATGCTACTTCCTCTGTCCACTCACCACCTGAATTTGAACCTATGTGATTGATGTCTAACAAGCTGCAATTTTCCTCGGCCATAAGCTTAGCCAAGCCCTGGCCTTTAACAAGCTTGGTGGGCTTCACCTCTATGCTAAACCCTATGAATTTTACAATCCATTTAGCTCTCTTTCCATCAATATCTGGCTGAGTTAGGACATCTTTTACTGAGGCTGAAGGTACATACGTAATCACTTTGGAATGCAGAATATAAGTTCTGAATTCCTTTAAAGATTTTATGAGAGCATAAGCTTGTTTTTCAATAAGGTCATACCTTAGTTCAACATCCCTCAGAGTTTTGTTGAAAAAGGCCACAGGGTGCTCTACACCTTCATCATTTTTCTGCAATAGAATTGCTGCAAGTGTATCATAAGAGGCAAAAGAGAAGATATAAAACTCCCTGGTATAATCTGGATTGATTAGAGTGGGAGCTTCAATGATAGCTTGTTTGATGGCTTCAAAAGAGCTTCTTGCACCATTTATCCATTTTATTTCTGATCCTTTCTTCAACATGGAAGTGATGTGCTTCGCTAGCTCTGCAAAGTTTGGAATAAACCTCCTAACAAAGTTAATCTTACCTAGGAAAGATTGAATGTCCCTTTTGACCTTGGGATGGACAATGTCTGAATTTCATGAAATCTTGCTAGATCAGTCTTCACACCTTCAGCGGAACCAATAGCTCCCAGAAGTTTGCCTTCTTCTAGAGAAAATTGTGACTTCTTTGGGTTCACGGAAATTCCAAAATGTCTGCACTTTAGAAACACCTTCTTCAAATGTTGAAAATGGTCCTTCTCACTGCTGGAAAAGGTTGTTATGTCGTCAAGGTAAATAAGGACAAAATTGTCCTTCTCTCCCACAAAGGCTATGTCCATGGCCCTCTAAAAAGTAGCCCCAGCATTCATCAGCCCAAAAGGCATATTGGAGTACATGAAAGTGCCTCAAGGAGTAGTGAAGGCGGTCTTTTCTTGATCTTCTGGATGTACAACAATCTAATTGTAACCTGAAAATGCATCTAAGAAAGACATGACTCTAGCACCTGAAACTTTTTGCAGCAAGTGTTCCATCTTAGGCAGGGGGTAGTTGTCTTTTTTAGAGCATTTGTTTAGATTCCTGAAGTCAAAACAAAGCCTAATTTCTCCATTCTTCTTTCTTACTACCTCAAGGTTAGCTATCCACTTTGAATACCTTAGGGGAACTATGATCTTGGCATCCAACAACTTCTTGATTTCTTTTTCAATCAAAGGAAATAAGAGAGGGTTGATAGGTCTTAATTTCTGCTTAAAAGGGATGGTGTTCTTCTCCAGTGGAATCTTATGCTGAATGATGTTGGTGTCATAGGTCTCAATATCATTGTACTCCCAAGCAAAAATATCAGCAAATTGTTTCATCAGGGTGCAATACTCGGAACTTTGGCAGAAGACAAGTGAGTGGACAGATTTATGTACTTTGGATGGGCTGGACTCCTTACATTATGTCTATGAACTGCAGACTCATTTTCTTTTTTAGCAGGCTTATAAGGTACATCATTATGATCAAACAGCTTCCCTAAGGGCACCAATCCTCTAGGTATATGGTTACTAGGCAGTTGAACAATGCTATCCTGACCAATCTCGTCCTTTAGCTTGGATTGGTTGTATTCTTCAATGGTTTTGTTTTGTTGGTCAATGTGCATTTCAGAAAATTCATCAATGACTTGTAAAAACCTATTAGTTTCATCATTATCTTCAAAAAATTTCCAGTATTTGACATTGTCATTCAGAGATGGTCTATATTTCACTTAAACTTCACAAGTCAATTTAGGAGGCAAAGGAGGAATAAACGTGTTAGCAGACATAGAAAGGGAATCAGCAAGTTGGTTGTTCATTCTAGGGATGTAAGAAATGCTAAAACTATTAAAAGAACCCTTAAGCTTCCATACCTCATCTCTATATGCTTTCAGCCTTGGATGCTTTGCTTGGAAAGTTTTGTTGACCTGCTGAATGATAAGGTCTACATCACCAAACCCCTTCAGACCTTTGATGCCCATTTCTTTAGCAACGTTTAAGCCCAATATCAAGGCTTTGTACTCTACTATGTTATTTGTGACCTAAAAGGTTAACTTGAAAGATAAATCAATGCATTCTTGTGTGGGGAACACAAGGACTACATCTGCCCCTGCAACTTCCTTAGAGCAAGCTCCATCAAAGAACATGTCCCAAATTTGTGGGCCTTCTTCCTTTGTGATCTGGCAGATCGGTTTCTTAAGCTGCATGGAGGCCAACTAGGATTCTTCAATCTGAGGAATACAGTCTCCAAAAAGTGTCTACAGCATAGATGGGATGATTAATTGGGTTCCTTTCATCACTGATGATATAAGCCAACTGAGGTTCTCTATATAATCTCCTACTCTCACCTCCAAAAATTGGGGCAGTAGCATAGGACAGATCATTTTTCAATGTTTTTCCTAATCTCTTGATCCAACCTCTGGAAAAAAACATGCCAAACTTGGGGGGTACATCTGCTACCACAATATCCATCATCGTGCTTTTCATCGGCATCTGAGACAAGGTGATGGCTAGGTCTTTGATTAATCCCAAATAATTCACTTTTCTAGAGTCAAAAGAAAGCAGGTCATGATAAGGCTTGGTAATGTCAAGACCCAACTCATCCATGACAGCCTTGGGCATTTGATTATGGCTGGCTCCTATGTCTAGAAGGTAGTTGTGAAGGATTTTTTCATGAATAGTCAAAGAGACATAGAATGATGGGGATTTGTCATCACAATTTTCAATCATTGGGCTGAGAACAACAGCTGGTTTGTCGTCTTGTAGATTCACATAGTTAGTGGAGGCTTGGATGGCTTTAGGCTCAAGGGCCTCGAGGATAGATCTCTTGAATGAGTCATTCTTCACTAGTTCAATCAAAGGTATATGTATGCTTAGCTTCTGAATTTCTAATTCAAAACTGAAAGGAGAAGGAGACCTATCAAGGCCTCTTACCTTGTGAGCTGAAGCTTTGAGGATGATGGGATCAACTACCGGTCATTTCTGCTTTTTAGCTTGTTGTATTGTAGGGATAGCAGCTCTCTAAATAGGAGTTTCCTTGGCATTATTCATCTTCGACCTCATATCATATTTGTGTTGATCATTAGTTTGCAGAACAGCTCCACCATCCCACTCTTGGCTAATCTAGTCATTGAATAATGACTTTTCATGGGCAGCTGAGGTCAAAAAGGAGGCACTGCCTTTATCTTCCATACAATGGATCTCATCATCTTCTTCAAACTGCTCTTCTTCCATGACTTCATTCTAGAAAGGTGTCTTCACCCTTTGGTCATCATTGGCATCTTTGCCTCTTTGCAGAATCTACAATTGCTCATTAGTTCTTCTATATGGATTTGGATTTCTAAGAGCAAAGGTATTAGGAACTCTTCCTTTCCCAGGGTGCTGCTCAACCTTTAATTTGGAAATTTCAGAGGCTAATGACTCTATCATCTTGGTCATTTTATCTACCTTGGGATCTGGAGATGATGAAGATTCACTCCTCTGTCTCCTTCTATCAACATTCCCCTTGAGCTTCTCTGCAGCCATGATGTTTGATTCTACTTCCAATGTTGCATCTTGCATATCAACCAAGGTAACACATCATCTCTCCCTCAACAGTCGACAGAAGTCGGAATCGAAGGCATTGGCATAGGTGAGTTTAGCAGAGGTAGTGGTCGGTTTTACTTCAACTAGTATCTTGTTGTACATGTTGTTAAACTTCTTATTAAAATCAAACAACAACTCACTGTTTTCCCTCTTTAAGTTCCCAAACTCAATGTGGTAGTAGAGTAGATCCTTCTTATCCCCCCAATGCTTTAGGAATGCATCATCTAAAGCCTCAGTATCTGCTATAGACCTTAGGGTATGTTCTCTTAACCATTTTCTAGCCTCTCCATCTAGACTTTGGACAAAGACTCTCATCCATACATCATCTTCACTAATGTCCAGGTTATCAGCATAGTTATAGAATGATTCAAGATGTTCCTCAGTTGTAACACCTTCAGTCCCGTTGAAATTAGGCATATACTTCTAATATTCTCCAGTAGGCATGGCATTCAAAGGAGTGGGCAGTAGTAGAGGTCCATACCTAGCAGCTATGATTTTTTCCATCTTGGTAAGTGCTTATGGACTTACCATAGTTGTGGTGGCTATAAGGGTATTGGAAGTCTGAATGACAGAGGGTTGAGGAGTGACTGATAGGACTAAAGGAGTATGATGGATAGGAGGAGAGTCTTCCTTTGGGCTTAGAACGAAAGGAGAACCTAAAGAATAAGGACCTCAATGAATCTCTAAGATTTTTCTTCACTGCTAGTATTAGATGCTATACTCTCAACATGTATTTGTTCTATTACAATATTTTCTTGAAGAGATATAGAATATTGTTTAGAGCTACTTGAACCTGATTCTCCTTTCTGTAACGTCTTTCTTTCTTTGATGATTTTTTCAGGGTCAGGTACTGGGTCAACTTGTGGCTTCTGAGGATTTCTCTGAGTATGAATCAAAAACTGAGCCAAAACTATGGAGTGGAGTCGCTAAGAGGTTCGTCCTCTAGTAGAGTTGCCAAATAGATGACTACAACCCAAGTAGTGTCCAGGTTTTGTCTATCATCAAAGTTGTATCTGTGTCATCCCTAGGAAATTTGAGCTTCAGTCTCCTCTCCCCGGCTACTCTAGGAAACTCTCCTAGGTTATAGCTCAGAGATGCGTGGTAACAAGTATTAGGGTGTGAACCTAGGTCATTAACATGTTGATACCCCACTTTACACTAGATCATCACCTGATAGAATATCATCCATCAATTGTTAAATTCCTTAAAACAAATTTTTTATGCAATAAATGATATGTTTTCATATTCAAAACCAGACAACACTATCCATGTAATTTGACAGACAGACTTCCTAAGGTTGCTTGATAGGAAATAGTGGTACAAAACATGCATCTCAAATTGTACAATTGTCAATTTATTTGAATAGATTTCTAGATATCATTTTATCGAAACCAATTATCTTTGTACACAACAATCTCGCTTACGAGTACCACATAGCCATCCAATATGGTTAAAGCATCCTATTGATTTAATAATGAGTTGTTGCATGGTTTATTATTCTCTCTCTTCTAGAACCTTTTATATGTCATACCTTACTTGGTGCATGCATTTTTTACTATCTAGCATAATATCCTTAGATCATCATAAGCTACATTAATACGAAACCTTTTGGGTTTATCAAGAATTTGTTTACTAACTTGGACAATCATCATCTAAATCTAGTGTAGAATTCTTGTTATTCATTAGGCTTCTCTGAATTGCTCTACCATATCTAATATGTTTGTCATTTCTATTTTTCGTAAAGAACGTATACTTTGTTTATATATAGTAGAAGCATATAAATTATTTCAATCTTGTCTGTTTCCCCAGAAAGTACATTCTTAAGATCTACCATCATTCTACTAGAAGCATCTTTTCCTTGTTGTAGATTTCAAAGGTTCCTATTTGTGAGGTATTATTAATGTAGCCCATCTATGCACATCAAGGTTGTGGAGTTTGAGGTTGCATACTGTGAATTTTAATAATTGACACATTAGAATTGGAGTGAAATTGAGAATGTGTCCTTGAGCTTGTATTTAATATCGTGATACTACCATTAATCGAGAAGCACTAGATGTTGCTTTCACACTCTTATCATGTATTTACTCTAAATGTAATTTTGGATGCCAGTCCCATTGACCTAATTATGAAGGTCATCAAATTATTAATGTATGATGTCTTCTTCCACATGTATATAGTAAATTGTATTACATGTGTATCACAGTTCTGACCCTAGTGCAGTCGATATTGGAAATATAACTTATGCCTCTTTCATATCTCAGTTATAAATATTAGAATATTGCTTTATTCAAACAGAAACTTGTAGGTTCCAAACTATGCATATCTAATTACATATGCATGTTACTACTGAAGATCGGAATAATGACCTGGTAAAGTTTTCTTCCCTTCAATGGTGTATATTTGGAGTATTTTCCCGATAAGAGTGAATTAAACAGTTCAACCAATGGAAAAGCCACATCCAAAAATGAACTGCACCCTTAGATGTAGATGCACCAATCAACACAAAAATATTAAATTGAAAGACAATTTTAAAATACACAGTCTCATACCACATATAGAGACCTGTCTTTTAGGAACTTAACGATGTTTCATGGGAAACTTCACGAATAGATACTGTCAGGCCGGGAGGTAACTCCTCAAAAATGAGATTGTATTATTCATTTAGGTTGTTCATTATTATATACAAGAGGGAGAGACTATTCATTTTCATCTCCTGATGACTCTCCATTTCCTATATTATTTATTTACACTAATTACAATTGTTCACCCAATCCCTATAATTAGGTGTCAACATTCCCCCCTTAATCTGAAGGGATGTTAGTGAGTCCAAGCATCATATTGAATCTTTCAAGATTTTCTCTTGCAAGCACTTTCGTGAAGATGTCAATAATCTTCTCATTAGTGGAACAATGGCGAAAATGGATTGTTTTGGCCTCAACATGATGTCGAATCAGGTGATATTTTGTATTGATGTGCTTCGTTCGATCATGGAACTTTGGGTTCTTCGCCAACTTTATTTCCGGCATATTCTCAATCACGAGTGTAGTCGATTGTACTTGTTTTACCTGCAAATCTTCCATAATTTTCCTGAACCACACAATTTCTTTTGTTGCCTCAACTGCTGCCACATATTCTGCCTCTGTTGTGGAATCTGCTGGAACTGGTTTTTTGCGTGATATCCAGGAGACAACTCCTGATACAAGACCCATAGCATAACTCGAAGTAGATACCCCAGTTTCTTTGTCTCCATCAAAGTCTGAATCAGAGTATCCAGTCAAGCTGAAGTCGACCACCCGTGTATACTTGAGTCCAAAGTCTTGAGTTCCCATCAAGTACTTTAGAACTCTTTTTGCAGTAGACCAATGTCCCTCACAAGGCTTTTGCATAAACCTGGAGAGGATTCAAATAACAAACGAAATGTCTGGTCTAGTAGTAGTCAAGTAGTTGAGACTTCCTACAAGCTGTCTATACTTTGTTGCATCCTCAAATTATTTTCCTTCAATGGATGTGAGCCTTAAGTTTTGTTCCATTGGAGTAGTCAAAGGATTACATTCAGTCATGCCAAACCTGTTCAACAGCTCTCCAATGTACTTCTTTTGAGAAAGGAATATGGAATTTGGATGTTGAGTTACTTCAATACCAATATAGTAATGAACATAGCCCAAATCAGTCATTTCAAAACCTTTCCTCAATTCCTTCTTTAGATCCCATTGTTCCCTGGCATCAAAAGATCATCTACATATACCACAAGATATACAAATATTTTTCCAACCTTCTTGACAAACAAAGTTGCATCATCAAGATCATAATGCTTGAAATTGAGTTTCAGAAGATGTTTGGTTAGTTATTCCTACCAGGCTCATGGTGCTTGTTTGAGGCCATACAAGGATTTCATAAGTTTGCATACTCTACGTTCATGTCCTTTCATATCAAATTCTTCAGGCTAGGACATAAAAACATTCTCTTTTAGATATCCATTCAAGAAAGCAGTTTTTACATCCATTTGATGGACTTTCCAACCATTCTGAGCTACTAGGGAAAAGAATGTCCGAATGGTAGCCCATTTTGCTATGGGGGAAAAAGTATCCTCATAATCGACCCCTTCCTTCTATGAAAAACCTTTTGCCACAAGCCTGGCTTTGTGCTTATCAAGTGAGCCATCAACTTTATACTTGTTCTTGTAGACCCACTTGCAGCCAATTGTTTTGGTTCCCAATGGAGGATCAACCAGCTTCCAAGTGCCATTCTTTATCAAGGCATCATACTCCTTTTGCATTGCCTCTTTCCATTCATCATGAGAAGCAGCTTCTTTGAGGGAAGTTGGTTCAAAATTTGTAGACAAATTCAATTCACAATCATAAGAAACATCCATATCAATAGGTGAATCAGAGTCATCTCCATCACCTCCATTTGTCGGGTTGAATTTCTAGTTCCTATCTTTCCAACCTCATCAGGATGAACACTTTCAAGTGTCCTTGTCAGCCACTTTGGGGGGACCTTTCTAAGATGGTCCAGACTGCTCCGTTGGTTGAGTTGGGATTGAATCAAGATTGAGTTTCCCAATTCTGTCAATCACATCACTCAAAGTATCATCCGCTATTGGAGTTTCATGCGGGGGAGAGAGTGCTTTAGAAGAAGATTCCACAGGTTGATCTAGTATAGGAATCCCCCCTTCAAGATGTGGAATCTAATTATCAAATTTTTGAAATGATTTTTCATTTGCGAATCTATCCAAGTGATTAAGTTTTTGCTCAACAACATTGTCAGTTTTAGATGATTCGGGAAATATTACATCTCTAGATACAACAAACTTTTTATTGACTTCGTCATAGAGATGGTATGCTTTGGAGGTGTTTGAATACCCCAAGAAGATACACTTACGACTTCTTGCACCAAGTTTGGTTTTATGTACCTTTGGTATCAAGGCATAACATTTGGAACCAAAGACCATGAGATGTTTTACCGAAGGAATGTGCTCATACCACATTTCATAAGGAGTCTTGTTTCTAATAGCATTAGATGGACATCTATTCTTTACATATACAGCACATAGAACTGCGTCAACCTAAAACATCAATTTTACATTTTTGAAAAACATCATGGAGCACACCATATTTAAGATTGTCCTATTCATTCTTACAACTACTCTGTTCTGTTGGGGATTAAAAGGCACAATTGTTTGATGTTTGATCCCATGTTGGTGAAGATAGTTTTCAAATTCATTTGAAGTGTATTATTTTCCATTATCAGTGAAAATAGAGCCAATATGAGATTGTGCATCATTTTCAATCCATGTACGAAAGTTCTTGAATGTTTGAAAAGCATCAGATTTGTTCTTCAATAAATAAACCCAACACATTCTGGTGTAGTCATCAATAAATGTCATCATATATTTATTTCCATTTACAGATGGAACAGGCATTGGACCACATAAATTTGAATGAATGAGTTCAAGTTTTTTATGTGCTCTGGAATGTGAATCATGAAAACACTATTTGCTATGCTTTCCTAGAATGCAAGCATCACGTTGCTTAAGTTTCCTAGGAATTGTAGACAAACCAGTAACACTATTTTTCCTCAACAAGCGGAGGTTGTCATAGTTCAAGTGTCCAAATTTAGCATGCCATAATAAACTTGATGGAAATGTACCTTCTTCATAATGAAAATTGTATGAGAAATTGTGTGCACGAGCAGAGGTACCCTGTAGCTTGAGAAGCCTTTCTTCTTCTATCCCCGTCATGACAAGTGAGTGGTCTGATGCTTTTCTCCCCTCAAGCTTGCCATCAAACATATGAATGGAGTGTCCTTGTTGGCAAATGTGGACCAAGGCCAGCAAGTTTCTCCTCAGCTGTGGGAGATATAGAACATGATGCAAAAGAAAGTCTAGAAGACCAGGCAATTTAAGCCTGATTGTGCCAAGCCCTGATGTTAAGTTATGGTATGTTTTATGCTTATAAGAATTTACTTCTTTTTCTTATTATATTCCACAGATTAGCAATCATATGTACATAAAGTAAAGTGCAGATAGAACATTAAACGATAGGCAAAAAACAAGCCAAGACAAGAGACACAAGATGTGGCGGCTAGCCAGGGACAAACCCCACAATGTTTGGGGAAACCCTTTGATCAAATCTTCTTTTATCTTCAATAATTCAACAGAGAGAAATAGTACAATAAATCTGATTCATATTAGCAGTAGCAAACCCTAGATCAGCAGCATCAGCATTAGCGGCTTCATTATCAAACTAGGGCAGACGATATCTCACAAACCGATCATCGGATTGACTTCATTCCACCACCAAAAGTCGCGGCTTCCAGAGGAGGTTCAGATGAACCTACAACGCAGTTCAGATGAGGAGATATTCTAGGCCACGCAGTTCAATCTCTACTTCTGCAGTTGCAGCTTCAGTTTCAGCAGTTTCCGGATTTAAACTAGGGCAGTCGATATCTTGCAAACCGTTTGTCGGATTGACTTCATTCCACCACCAAAAGTTGCGGCTTTCAGAGGAGGTTCAGATGAACCTACAACGCAGTTCCAAAGAGGAGATCTTCTAGGCCACGCAGGTCAATCTTTGGATCTGTAGTTGCAGCTTCAGGTTCAACAGCTTCCGGCTTCACATGTGTGAGAGAGAGACCCATTTCTGCGCAGTAGAGAAGAGACTCATTTTTGCGCAGTAGAGAAAGAGAGATATGTGATGAGAAGAGTGAGTGCAAATGAGGAAAATTCCTCTTATATTTATATACAACGTTGGTGTTTGAATAGATGCGACTGTTGGGCTTCCAAGCCTACATGAGTTGTAGGTCGGCTTGATAATAATTCCATAGTCAAAATAAATTCATATCTCCATGAATACTTATCGGAATCGGATGATCATTATATCAATCCTACACCTCTCGACGAGAGGAATCTAATAAAAATATTATCAACCATGAATAGGATGACCCACATGAAGTTTTGCCCTGGTTGCCAATTTTGACAGTGTTATTCTCCTTCTCAACGCTCTATTGCTAGACACTGCGTTTTAGTTGGAGATCTGCTCTGTAAGAGAACCATAGCTACTCCCTCTACCTCTAACAACCCTTCGATCTAGAGCTTGATTCTCTATCGACTCACTCAGAGAATTAACTTTCCTTCAAAATCCTGTCTGGCCTAAGGACTGCACAACCCTCCAGGAACTTCGACCAGCTGCTTCAGTAGTGCTACGCTATTCTTCTTTTCTTCTGCACTAGATCTCTCCTGCCTCGTGTCTCAGCTCTGAAACCATGTGAAAATCTGGAGATTCCAAATCCTACAGCAGCAAGTGATAATATTTTTTCTATTTGTTAATTTACTAAAACAAATTATTTACAGTTGAATACAACAAATATTGAAATACATACACTGCAGTCATCACAAATTAACTACTGCAGAAAACAAATGTAAGGAAAATACTAGCACACAAATAAACACATTAACACAGTTATTTTTGGACAATTGTCCCTAGAAAAACCCAATGTAGGAAAACTGGTGCAGCAGATGAGGGATTCTTTTATTATTCTTTAGCAAAATCTCATGTACAATCTACAGATAGCAAAATGGAAGAAGACTCACAGGGAGAAAATTTTACCAACAATTTTCTTTACTTCAAAGTGAGTTTCTGACACCTGAGAGGACCTATTGTTCTTCACGCTAGCCGTACTACATCACCCTCTGCGCAGTGACTGGGTTGTCGCTGCGTTACTGCCTCTGCGCTGGTGATCTGTGTCCCTCTTCTGCTCTGCCTTTTCCTGCACCCTCTGTTATTGTTGATACCCTCTCTCTCACACTTGCAACTCTCCCTCTGATTTGATTTCCTCTTGCCGAACTTCGACCAATGAGAAAATTGATCTACTTGGGCAACCGAGTATCTGCATAGTGTGTTTTCCAAATGCCCATCGAATTCCTTTTTATAATCTTCTAGTTGAGTAATCAATAGCCTGGATTAGATTCTAATCAATGGCTCAGATCATATGGACTCGATCTCCGTCTTCTCGAAGTTTCACCCCCAGTTTAATTAATACCCCTTAATTATTTTAATTTCCTAAGTTTAGACTTAGGCACCCATTAGAAATAATTAATTATTTTAATAAAACTGTCTCCAGGTGGAATTCCCAAAACAATTTCTGGGTATTCTGGAATACGTGTCCTAGACTCCTGCAAATTTTGAGGCTTAGAGCACGTCTGATGCTACCAGAAATCAACATACTCTTGTTCCTAATTCATGATATCTAGGACTTATAGGTATTTGACAATTCTTTAAGAAAAGAAAAATTGAATGATGTTTTTGACATAATACCCTAGAACTAGTTAGGGTTCGTACTCAAAATCCCTTGGAATTCATTCAAGGTAATGAAAACCCTAGATAGTCATTATGTTATTATACTTTTATATTTTGATTGTGCTTGTCAATGAATATTACAAGTATATATTAAAGGAAACAAAAATAAGGCAGACACCTTGATCTTAGCAATGGTAAATTGAGTTGGATCCTTGGACACTCTAAACAAAAGTTGCTTCATATGGAAATAGACCATGAAAATGTTGTCATGATTTAGAGGGAGACCTTCAATAAGGAAACCTTACGAGGTTTGTAAAAAGAGCATCTCCAGGTATGTTTAAGACCACTAGATTTGTAGTTAATCGTCTTCATTGAAAGATACAATCATTTTTTAATTTTGCTTTGGATTACTAACTCTTTCATGTCTAGGGTTTGCTATAGAATCATTAAGATTCTATATTGTGAGGGTGATTAATCTCTAGATTGAATCTACCCTTATCATACTATATATCCTTTGTTTACTTCTGGTAAAACCCTAATCTTTAGGGATAACTGTGAAAACCCTATCCTTTTGATGTTTAGGGTTTGGTGATGTTTTGATGAAACCCTAGTCTACTTAGGGTTTGTTGATTAAAACCCTAATTTCTTAATATAAGAAACCCTATCCTTTTGGCGTTTGTTGTTGATGTTATATGATGCAACCCTAGATCTTTAGGGTTTGATGAATAAGGGTTTATGACAAATCAATTGTAATAATTAATGAAAGGTACTAGGAATGGAACCCTAAGTATATGTGCTCAGTGTTGAAAATATCGATATCGGCAAAATATCGGCGACGGTCCAGAAAACATCTTATCCGCAATATCAGCAAAAATATCGGCAAATATCGGCAAGCATAAAAAATGCATAATATATTCTTTTTTTTCAGATTTCTAAACATATAAAGCAATAACAACATGAACTAAACACATTGGCACATAAATATGAAGAAAGCATTGATATATATGATGTCAAATAGAAATGATACATCAAACTTCAAAGGCAATGCCAAATCCTGCTGATCCCTAATAATTGTCCAATCAAGGACTCAAATAAAATAACATCACATATCCTGCTAATCCCTGATAATTGTACAATCAAGGACTCAAACAAATAACATCACATATATAAAACTTTAAAAGTATTTCATCATCATGAGCTATAAACTTATATGTAGCAAAAGTTGCAAAACAAATAAAACTGGCAGCTATCTATCTGAGACCATTGGCCTCTCCCTTGCAGCTTTCTTTTTGTCTTGTTCAGCTATTGCTTCAAGAGCTTTTTGTATAACCTCCGCACTAGAAACCATACAAGGCATTACATCTGCATCATGTGCAGGGAGTCTAGCCAGATGGTATTTCTATCGTGTAACCCCTCCTGACATCTTGGTCCCACACAATTTGCATGATATATATGCCCGATTTGCCCCACCAACAGCCTCCCCATACTCCCAAAATGGGTCCAAGGCTTTTGGCATATTTGACATTTGTAGTGAACTAATTCAAACCTAGGGCACAAAAAAACAAAAAATTGGCATTAAACCCCCCAACACAAAAAATAATAAGTAATAACCACCTCATTTAAAAAGAATTACTACATTATTTGCATTTTGCAATGTGAATGAAAAATGGCAATAAGAGGGTGCATAAGAAAGCTGAAAAAAAATGAAGCTTGCTGTCCAGATATGGAGAAAACCCTTGCATTGGCTCATGGGCATGAAAATCATAGCAAATGGAAAAAAAACAAAGAAACAAAATGTTGGTAGGCAAAAAGGCAAGCAAGCATAACCCTAAATCTATGAAAAAATCATTAACATAGGGGTTTTTAAGAACATACCTGTTAATGGAAGAGATGAAGTTTGTCTCACTGTTCTTCAACCCTTGATCCACAAAAAAAGCTTAGTTGGTGGTGATAATCGTTGTTTGATCCTCAAGCCCTCCTTGACAACCACCACAAAACTCTTCCCCTTCCTTCTCCAACACTCGGAAACAGAGATGAAGAAAAAAAAAAAAAAAAATCCCTTTTTCTAGCCGCGGCATAACACGCCCGGCTATATTTTATGTCGTCTCGCAATATTTTGATGAGATATCGGCAATATCTCGGAAATATCGCGATATTTTCGGGAGCCAAAAATATCGCGATATTTTCTCGGCAATATTTTTGCTCGCCGAAAATATTGCGATATTTCCGATATTCGGCAATATCTCGCCGCTATTATCATCATTGTATGTGCTTCCACATGATTGAAACCCTAGCTTGGTCAAAATTGTTGAATATCTAACATTGAAGTTATGGTGTTTGTATATAGGGTTTATAACAAAAACCCTAGTAGAAATTAATGAGGTTCTAGGGTATGATAATGAAACCATATAATGCTTTCACTATGTTTAAATTAGTTGTTAAGGCTTTAGTCTCAATGAAGAAATCTAGGGTTTACGACAAAAACCCTAGCAAAAATTGATTGTAAGGATCTAGGGCATCCAAGGCGTAACCCTTGTTGACAGTAAACCTAACTAGATTTAGGTTTTGATATCTAGAGTCTAATTGATTATGCTCCCATTGTGTCAACATGCTAACCCTATATTTATAAAGTTGACTTCATGCTCTATATTTGTGCTTGATTGAACTTCTTGTTGAAGATTTGTAGGTACATAGTCTTCAAGATGTTGAAGATGCTTAACAATACTTGATGATGATATTGAGCATGATAAAAAGAGGGATCAGTAAGAATCTTGGTAACATTGAAGTATACATTATTGATGAGCTTGTTGCCAAACGAGGATAAAAGGAATAATGTTCCAAAAGGTTGAAGTTTTTTGATGATGTGATGATGCGAAAGAAAGAGGTTGTGTGGCTGAAGATGATGAACTTATCCCCTAGTAGAGAAGAAGTTTGGAAAGTTTATATCTCCCTAGTTGAGAGGGAGCTTGATAAATCTCCTTCATAGTTGAAAACATAATGAGAAGGCCATGAGGACTTTTGAGATTGGAGAATAGTTTAAGTAATACAGATATATGGTTATTCGTGAGTTGTATTCATAAAGTTATGATTAATAACGATATGAACAAGAATTGGATGTTTTGGAAAGTGTTGAGGTTGAGTTTGGTGTTGCTGGAGAAATTGAAGGAAGCTTCCATCGAAATGTATTTCATTGTGATGACCAAAGCAACGTCAAAACAGTGGAAAGACCCCGAAGATTATGCTAGCATACAAGAATATATACATTGGAAGTTTAAATATTGGTTGGGGTTGTGAAGCTACAGTATATGCCAACAGATTAACAGGTAGTCGATGTGTTGACGAAAATCTATTCCCCACAAGAAGTTAGCAGCATGCTCAGATTGGTGGATGTGTTGATCGCTTCTTGAAAGGTTGCTAAATGTTTCTTTTGACAATTTCTTTTATTTGATTTAATTGAGAGGGAGCTCTGGTTTAGTGTTGATACCTAGATCCCTATAAGGGTTGGTGTCAAGCATGGAGAAAAAGAAAAATATATTATTATTATTTTATAGCATGGGTTTCATGCTCAAGGTTATCTTATTTGTAGGTCAAGCACCCATTGAGTGCTTCTAGGTTTTGTCATTGAGTCAAGAAGTCAAAGAAGTCATTGTCATGTGTAAAGACCCTATTAGGACATCTTGTATCATGTAAAAGAAATTTATTTTGAGTTATAAAAGTGTCATAAAGACCCTCCAAGACCTAGTCAACCTACAAAAGACAAGTCAGCCTATAAAGCAGTGAAGTCAGCCTTCAAGAAATGACAAGTCTACCTAATAAGAGCCTCCAAGAAACCTATTTATAAGAGGTGCTCAACCTCATTTGTGAGGCATCTAAGCAGCTCATAGAGAAACAAGAAACAGACCAATAAAGCAAGAAAATAAGAGGAGAGATATGAGAAGGAAGATCAAAGCAATTGAAGTCTATTTTGGGCCACCTCCATCTCACACATGCGAGTGAACTAGGGCATGTTTTCCTACAACAACACTGAAATTGCAGTCACCGTGTAAGACCGAAATTTGGAGTTAGAAGGATCAAGATTTTTCATAGAATTATGAAGGAAGAAGCAACTCCCCAAGTGAAGGAAGAAAGAGTCTTTTTACACCATCGTTTCTCACACGTGCCAATCTAGGGTTTCTGCAATGCAAGCCGAAAATTGCAATCTTGAAGTAGCAAGTTGAAATTCTGAAGAAAGGTTGAAATCTAAAGTATTGGAGAAATTTTAACTAGCGTTGACTTTGTGGAAGAGAAGCTCATCAAGGAAGAGGTTGACTTGGTCTTGGAAGAGTATTTGTCAAGGGTCATAGGTCTTGGAATTCGTCATTTGAAGACTATTAATTTTAGTTAACAATGGTATGTTCTATGCTTAGCACAATTACTTCAATGACCTTTAAGCAGCCCAATGACAATTTCCAAATTAGTTTTCCAATGGAAATCACATTAACCATAAATCACATTAACAATAGCTGTAGATAGAACATGAATAAGAAAATGCAAAAGAAAAGAGGACACCGGATTTGGTGGATGCCAGGGAAAAAACCCCAAGATGGGGAAAGCCCTTTGATCAATTCTTCTTATTATTATATCAAATGTTCAGCAGAGAGAGAGTACAAAAGTCAAAATTGACTTGCCAAATCATAGTCAAAACAACCCTATTAAACCTGAGATTTTCTGCAATGGTCAACAACCCTAACTAGAAAGTCAACACTGGTCAAATCATCAGCAAACAATTCTCTTTGGAGCTCAGTAAAGGTAGTCAAACTCGACTTCTGAAGTGGTCAAAGTCAGCCCAAAAAGTCCTGAAATCAGCGGTCAAATTTTGCTGTTCAAGTCTACAGTGAACTTTGCAATCAACACTAGGATCAGCCTCAGTCAATGTGCCCAAAATACCTCGATTTTTATGCAAGCAGAAGCAGCTCTCCAAAACTAAAATTTGACCCAAAAATTGCAATCAAATTGTTGGTCAAAGCACCTGGTCAACGTTGGTCAAACTTGCAACAAAAGTTTGAAATTTGGCACTATAATTTTCTTGAAATTTGTCATTCTTGCCACACATCTGAGAGAAAAGATATTCCCAATAAGTTGTATGAACCAATCAGAGAAGGAGAGAGAATATTGTGTGTGATGAGATGATGTCAAATGAGGATTGAGATATCTTATATTTATACAAGTCGTTGTGGGTGAAGTGACACGTCTCTTGGGCTTCATGAGCCTACATGATGATGTGGCCGACCTTGACAATTTGCACATGTGTGCACATAAATTCAAAAACACGTTTTTGCTTATCCAAATTTGATGATCTTTAGGTCAATTTTGGTCCTCTTGAAAAAAGGAATTCAATGCAATCATCATCTCCATTGAATGAACTATCCAAAGTGGAATTTGGCCCTAGTTTCCAATTTTAACTCTCCCTCTCAACTAGTGAGAATTCCACCTGCAATACATCCATCATCATGCCATCCTGTCATCATGTACCATTGTTAAAATTGGCAAGTAGGGCCAAACTCCATGTGCATCATATTATTTAAGGCAGCTGATATTTTTATTGGATCTCTCTCATTGAGAGGTGTAGGATTGATCTAAAGATCATCCGATTCCGATAAGTATTTATGAAGTTATGAATTTATTTATATTATGGACAAATTGTTAAGTCGGCCAGCAACTTATGTAGGCTCAGAAGCCCAACAGTGATGTCTATTCAACCTCTATGTTTTAGTATAAATAGAAGAGGACTTCAAATCATTTCTACATACACTTGGATCTCTTCCTCTCTCTACTTGTCTTTGGGTTTTAGTAGGAGGAGAGATCCTAAGGAAAAGCCAGAAAAGTCGGAACTGTTGGAAAAGCCGGAAATACCGGAAAAGCCAGAAAAGCTGGAAAAGCTGGAAATTCCAAAACTGTCGGAAAAGCCAGAACTACTGGGAACTGCCGAAACAGCTGGAGCATCTGTCTTCGAAGGAAGGCAGCATGATGTATGAGATCATGGGCAGCATAATGATGCATGATGATATGAGCATGGGTAGCATGATGATGAATGAGATCATGAGCATGGGCAGCATGATGATAAATGAGGTCATGGGCAGCATGATGATAAATGAGATCATGGGCAGCATGATGATGAATGAGATCATGAGCATGGGTAGCACGATGATAAATGAGGTCATGGGCAGTATGATGATAAATAAGATCATGGACATGGGCAGTATGATGATAAATAAGATCATGGACATGGGCAACATGATGATAATCATGATTAGTGCAGTATGGTGCAGTATGCAGTGGTGCAGCAAGTGGACCAGATGCAGTGCGATGATAGGTGGAGTCACCTTGGAGACTCAATTGAAGCAACATGTCTTCAACTAATCTCATATAGATATAGAAAGTCAAAGTGTTGACTTATGTTGTCAATGTACTATCTCTCTCTCTTTCTCTGCTGAACTTTGAAGAACATAAAAGAAGAATTGATCAAGTGTTTCCCCACATTGGGGTTTGTCCCTGAGTAGCGCCACATCTTGTGTCCTCTTGTCTTGGCTTGTCTTCTGCGATTTATATTTATGTTCTATCTGCAGTTTACTTTATGTTGATGTGATTGCTAATATGGAAAAGAAATTGAAATAAACTACTCTAGCATAGAACATACCTAAAATTAACAACCATCTCTGCATCTCTCTCAACTTTGTTGAACACTGATATAGACAATAAGGAAGAATCGATCGAGAGTGAGTCACAAGACCTTACCACTCTACACTGACAAAGGTCTGTCCAGGGGTAGAACCCCAATCAGACTTGATCCCAGATCAAGTTGTTAAACACCATGCATTCTAGACATAGCGAGTACGGCAGTACACGATGCGTCCATCTATAGTGTTATGGTCCCTATCTACTTTTCCCAACTCATTGGCCAAATGAGAGGTACTTCCCATGAGTCTCGGACTACATGGATAGGATGTATGTTGGAGCATCTACAAGAGAAGGTGAACCACTCATCCTATGCATATATCATCAATTGTAGGGGAAGGTGAACCACTCACCTTACACACATGTCAACCATCATGGGGTATCACAGGGGAAGGAGAACCACTCATCCTATGGTCGCTCATAGCTCCAAGAAGTACCCCAAGCGCCCAGGAGCTCCCAAAGCTCAATGTCCAACTCAAGCAGGACCCCCATGGGAGGGTCCTTCCACGACTCCAAGTCTCTCTCGGAAGGCTAAGAATTTGACATTCCCCAAGGGTTTCGTGAGAATGTCAACGATCTGTTCATCTGTCCCAATGTGTTGGAGCATTATTGCTCCCCATTCTACCATATCCCGGATAAGTGGTACCTAATATCAATGTGCTTGGAGTGGTCGTGGAACATGGGATTCTCTGAAAGGCAAATCCCACTCTGGTTGTGGCAATAGATCACGGTCATATCCAACACGTGTTGATTTTTGGATAGCATCGGATGTGCTCTAGCTCTGAAATATTGTGGAGGGGCTAGAACACATGAGATCTCCAAGAACCAAAAATCGTTTGGTGAAATTCCACCCGGATTGTATTTTATCAAAATAATTAATATTTTTAATGGGGTTCCTAAGTCTAAACTTAGGAAAATTAAAATATTAATGGGTATTAATGAAAATTATGGGTGAGAAGCTTCTAAGAGACGAGGATCAAGTCTAATTTAATCATAGTTGTTGATTAGAGATTAGATCACAACGGTTGTGTAATATTCCTAATTAGCCATGGCTAATTGGAATATTCGATTTTGCTTAATTTTGCCTTCTATAGTTATTTATGAATAAAAAGGTGAGGAAAAGGGGACATGACTCACTTTTAGAATAAAAGTCACTTCCTAGTAGCACAACCTTGTGACTTAAAGGGGAGCCAAGGGGGCCAAAAGGGGGATGCAAAAATCGAGCCCAAGCAGACACTTGGAGGGACTACGCAGTAGGGAAGAAACACGTGACAAGAGAGGGATTACGCTAGAGAAGGTGGGGCTTGGGATTGAGAGAGGCAAAGGCTATAAAGGAGAGAGGAGCTTCCTCATTTTGGCATTTGATTATGTGCATTTGAGTTGGTCACTTCGACTTAGAGCACGCTGGCTATTTAGCTAGTCTGCAGCACTGTTTAGTGCATTGAGTATCTCCGTTCGGAGATCTCACCCTTAGCCCCGGGGGACTTCGAGTGCCTACTCAGACAAGGTATTTCCATCAGCATTTTGGCAGTAGTTTCATCAACATTTCTGGCAAGAGGATTGAGCATCTTGGAGGACTGCGCAGGACTGAGAGGGATGACGCAATTCTTCCTGGCAGGAGTTCTGGCTTGAGGGTTTGCAGTAGGATTTGTGCTGTGAGATTGAGCAGGGGATCAGCCCTTGCATATTGGAGGGTTTTGGCAGAGGTTTCAGGCAGATTTCTGTAGGGTTTCATTTAGTGGCAGCGCAGAGCCTTGAGAGACTGCGCAGAATACCAAGGGGGTGATTTTCGGGGGTCGGCTATTCCAGGAAAGCTTTCTGGGTTTTTCTGGGTTTCTTGAGTAGAGTTCGATTCCAAAGTTTCAGCCTTTTTTGAGGAGGGGAACAGCCCCAAATCCTCATTTGATTTCCAGCAGTAGTAGCAGCACGGCAGTTCTCCAGCAACATCCACGCAGTTCAGAGAGAGGCCATTCTTTTGCTATTCCGAGTGTATTTCTTCACTTGCCTAGTGCAAGTCGAGGTGCCATCCTTCTGATCACCTCCTGTACTCATTCCATTGCTCAGTATAATAAAATGGCTTAGCATTTCTCTCCGCATTTCTCGAGTATCTGCTTATATTTCATGTTTACATTATTATATGTTGCACTACTATTATTTTTATCATTTTGAGTTTCCCCGTTATTATATCATTTGTGCATATTTGGTGGGAGTTACTAGCATTTTGGGGAATATCTCTGAAACGGGATATTATAGTGGTATCAGAGCATAGTTCTGGCTCAGCTTGTGGAGCTAGCAATCTATGACACCTGGGGAAAAACCCTACATCTGTTACAGAGGTAGCAGATACAGAGACACTGGGCATAGGTTGGAAAATACCTATGGAAAGGGAGACTGTGTTCCGGTAGTGGACGCAGAACAGGAAGAGCCTGTGGTGGACGCAGAACAGAAAGAACCTTTAGCGGACACAGAGCAAATGGCAGACAAGGACGGGGGGAGATTTGCGAATATGCTCCTCAAATTAGTGCAAGATCTGTCGAGGCAGATTTAGATGATGGGGCAGAGATTTACAGTAGTAGAGGCTAGACAGTGTGAGAGACCACTAGTTTTCCAGGTTGGTGAGGGATCGGGTGCATCTCATCATTTTCCAGAGCAGCGTGATACTGCACAGCAGATGGCAGCAGGTGGCTTCGCACGCCCCTACACGCTCTACCATGCCCACTTTTTTAGGAGCAGACACGGGGACTGGAGCCCAGCAGGAGGCAGAGCCCGGTCATATGGGCGATTATTTTGCAGAGTACCAGGCCTATGTGCAGGAGTTCAGGGAGGCTCTCTCATTCAAAGACTTTGTTCAGCTCCAGCGGGATAGTAGACCCCGCGACCATCACAGAGGATACCAGCATTATCATGATGGTTACACCCACTGTGCAGCTAGTAGATTCCACTTGCCTATGTTTGATGGCTCATCAAACAATTCGGCAAAGTCTTGGGTGGAGAAGCTGGACATTTACTTCCAGCCTAACCAAATGTCAGAGACAGAGGCCATCAAGGTGGCGACATTACATTTGGATGTTGAGGCCTAGGATTAGTGGTTCCATGGGATGGTTACACTCGGAAACTCCACAGTGACAACATATGTCGAGTTCACCAGGAGATCGATAGAGAGGTTCGACCGGAGGGATCCAGAGCAGCACTTTGTTGAGCTGACGAGGCTCAAACAGACCAGGAGTCCAGAGACCTACATTGCAGATTTCTTGAGGGTTTCAGTGATGGTGCCAAATCTATCCATGGCACAGAGGATCTACATGTACGTTGAGGGGTTAGCAGAGCCACTACGGGGTTTAGTCAGATCCACTAGACCAGCCACACTCCAGGATGCTATCAGCAGGACCCGGGATTTACAGGATGTCTTACCCAAGACCCGAACACCTTACCCCTAAAGACAGACTTTCTAGTCTAAGGGGAAGGATGTGAGGATTCCACCTCCAAAGGGGAATCCAAGATGAGCACAAATTGACGATGATGCCAAGAGGGAGCTGAAGAAGAAGTGGTTGTGCTTCACCTATCAGGAGTCGTGGGCACCAGGGCATAGATGTGTTGCTGGCAAAGCACATTTTATTGAGGTCTTCTCTGAGAGCAGTGAGGAAGAGGATGATAAGGATGATGTGGAGGCAGGAGATAGTCATGTCGTGAAGGGACCTTTGCCACCTCCACCAGTAGCAGGTGGTGCATCTTTTGCACCTACCGAAGGGGCCCTTGCAGCATTGCGAAGAGTTCCCAAGTATCTGACGCTACAAGTATGGGGGACAGTACATAGCCAGCAAGTATCAGTTTTGGTTGACAGTGGGGCAACCCACGACTTCATCGATGCACAAATGGTTGAGCGGAGAGGTATACAGACAGAGAACTTCGATGGGTTTTCAGTTTTGGTCCCAGGAGATCAAACAATGATGTGTACTCGTTATGTTCTAGAGCTATCAGTGACGATGGGCACCTACACACTGATTGACCAATTTTTCGTGGTCGATATTCCAGACACCAATGTGATACTGGGTGTTTAGTGGCTTATTACTCTAGGGAAGATCACGACAGATTGGAAGACCCTAGAGATGGAGTGGGATGATGAGAAGACAAGGAGGCATGAGAAGATACGAGGTCAACACACATATCCGCCTCAGACTATTTCGGCTCATCGGATGGAGGCAGTCTTCTGAAAGGGAGACATAGAGTGGGCAGTGGAGCTGCGTGCATTAGAGGCAGGGGCTACAGGGCAGACGGTACATCCGGAGATACAGTCCATCCTTGACCGGTATTCCATAGTGTTTAGGGAGATTCCGCTGGGACAACCACCAGACCGAGGGGTTTGAGCACACCATTGAGCTTGAGCAGGGCATATAGGCAGTGATTACCACCCCTATAAGCACCCCAAGGCCTATCGGGATGAGATTGAGCGGGCTATCCAGGAGTTGTTGCTGGCCCTTGGGCACATTCGGCCGAGCACGAGTCCTTTTGCTTCTTCCTTGGTGTTGGTGAAGAAGAAGGATGGCACATTGAGAATGTGCATTGACTACAGGGCCCTGAACAAGAAGATACCGAAGAACAGGTACCCCATACCCAGGATCGACGAGTTGATGGATGAGTTGAGAGGAGCACGGTTCTTCTCAAAGATTGATTTGAGATTTGGGTACCATCAAATTCGCGTGAGGAAGCAGGACATTCCCAAGACCACCTTCAGGTGTCACTATGGGCACTTTGAGTTCTTGGTGATACCCTTTAGGCTAACCAACGCCCCCACCACATTTCAGTCCTGCATGAATCACATCTTCCGCAGTCACTTGAGGAAGTTTGTGTTGGTATTCTTTGAAGACATTCTCATTTACAGCAGGATTTGGGAGGAACATCTCCAGCACGTTGAGATAGTGCTGCGTATCTTGCAGGAGCAGCAATTCTATGCCAAATTCTCCAAGTGTGAGTTTGGGTTGACAGAGATGTTGTAATTGGGGCACATCATAAGGGTGGTGTTATAAAACCAGCTCAAGAAAAAGATAGAAAAGATAGATCAACACCTTAGAATTCAGCCTCTTCGAGGGGACAACCTCCTTTACATTACATAAATGAACAATTCTTGGATGATACAAATGACAAGACCTCCTTTCTATATATAGGAGTCTAAGGGATCATAATATAATCAGAGCTGACATAACAATAATAATGTAAGGGCAGAATAATAACAATAGTGGGCTTCTATGGGGCACAATAATAACAATATGGGACTAAATGGCACAACAATATAATAAGAGGGTTTTACTAATAACAATAAGGGTTACACTAGTAGTATGGGGCCTAACATGCCCCTCTCCATCAAAAAGTGTTGTCCTCAACGCTTGAGTAGTTCTTGATGCTTCTGTATAAAATTCTTGTCCTCCCATGTGGAATCTTCAGCAGATAAGTTCTTCCACTTGATGAGATACTCTGAAATTGATCGATTTTGTAGCTGTCGGGTTCTTGTTTCTGTGACTGCTCCAGGTTCCAATATGATTTTTCCTTCCTCTTCAAGTTCTAGAAATATTGTTTGAATTGGTATATTTTGCAACTTTTGAATGAGTGGCCACACTTCTTTGTCCTTCTTCCATTCATCCCTTGCTTCTTTTATCCAATATGGTTGGATAGTAGAAATAGCACAAAACAATGCTTCCACATCCTCATCCTTTCTTGAAAGTGCATCTACAACAAAAAATTTCTTCCCTTTTCTATAGATGATGTCACAGTCATAACCCAACATATTTGTGACTCATTTTTTCTGTTCTTCTAAAGATAATATTTGTTCTAAAAAGTATTTAAGACTATCATGATCCATTTTTACCTTCAAGTGTCTTCCCATTGGGTAAGGTTGCCATTTTTTAAGTGCATGTAGTATTGCCAACATTTCCTTCTCATAAATAGTTTGCTTGAGATGTAACTGTAAAAATACCCAATCACCTATATCAAAACATTTTTCATTGCGATGTTGATCTACCTGTTTTTCATTCGATTCTGCACCAAAGTGGCGTTATCTTTTAAAAGTTGGAGAACTTGTTGTTGATGCTTGATGTGATCTTTCATTGCTTGCACCTTTTTCTTCTTGATATTTCCTTCTATCTTGAGAGTTTGAGGAGTGGTAATTTCTTCCAATGCTTTACAAGATATGGTTGGATTCATTTCTCAATGCTCGTTGTGATCTTTCACTTCTTGAACATTTTTCTTCTTAATATGTCCTTCTATCTTGATAGTTTGAGGAGTAGTAATTCTGGTCAATGCATTACAAGATATGGTTGGGTTCATTTCTTCTTTCTTGATGTGATCTTTCACTTCTTGAACCTTTTTCTTCTTGATATGTCCTTCTATCTTGACAGTTTGAGTGGTAATTCTTGCCAATGTTTTACAAGATATGGTCGGATTCATTTCTTCTTTCTCTGGGGTTGGGTCCTGGCATATATCCTCTTCTTTTGATGTTTCTTGATCCTTTTCTTCCTCCTCTTCATACTCTATGTAAAATAATTTCTTCTCAACACACGTATGACCTTTAGTGCATTTGCTATCACAATTGTAACAAAGCCCTTTTTCTCTTTTTTCTTCCAATTGTTGTGGTGTAACCCTTGTAGGTTGTGGAAGGCTAGGAGAAACAACACTTCCATCTTTATAGTTGTGAGGGGTATGCTTCTTGGTTTCCATAATTTTGCTTTCCACTATGTCACAAATCCCTTTTACTCTTTCCAATTGTTGTGGTGTTACTCTAAAGAAAGTGTTTCTCTTTGTATCCTCATAATGTGCTATCATTTCCTCCGTGAAAATTGACCACGTAACAAGTTGTTTACGAGAACAAAGTCCTTCATACCATAAAAATTGATCCGATTCTAAATATGAAGATGCGATACATATCTTTTGTAATAGTGGTACACCATGTAGATCAAAATATTGCTCCATCTGAAGTATCCAATTTACGAGATCCTTGCCATCAAACTTCCTCATCTTGTTTTTTATTGATTTTAGGAGCTCGATCTTGAAATGACTGTAACTCTGTACTTTCAGATCTTTAAGTTCTGAAATTGTGATCTGTAGTAGCCCTCTACATCCTCTTTCCAATGCCACCAGTCTGATTCAAATTGGATTCTCCTAGAAAGAGTTATGCACAATCTCTCGAGATGACTTGATTATAGACCTTTCCAGAAGAGCGAACTTGTATGAAGTGCCACGTGTCACTATTTCGACCTTTGGCTTTGAAAAATATATACAGGAAACTACAGTTTATCGTCTTTCTGTACCTTACGAAATTTCAATCCGATGCTCAGAGAGAAAGTTATGATGATTTTCCCCAGGTCACCTGTTTGGAATGTAATTCAGGAGTCTGCAAAAAGACCAACTTCTTCATATCATATTTCCGCAAATATAGCACGAAAAGCTTTGAAATTCGAACCCGAGGTTAGCGTAATTTTTTCTCAAATGGGTTTTTTTTTAGCTTCTGAAACATTGCTGAAAAAAAGTTATAGAGAAAATTCCACGATTACCTATTTGGAGTAGCAAAACCCTAGAATCCAAAGCTCTGATACCAAATGTTATGAAACCAGCTCAAGAAAAAGATAGAAAAGATAGATCAACACCTTAGAATTCATCCTCTTCGAGGGGGAAA
>APFE030313287.1:80576-110247 GCA_000404065.3 Pinus taeda | reverse complement strand
AATCAGAGCCAACATAACAATAATAATGTAAGGGCACAATAATAACAATAGTGGTCTTCTATGGGGCACAATAGTAACAATATGGGCACTACATGGGTACATCAATATAATAAGTGGGTTGTGCTAATAATGATAAGGGGTTACACTAGTAGTATAGGGGCCTAACAACCTCAAAGAGAATCTCCATCAAGCTCAAAATCGCATGAAGCAACACGCAAACCAACATCGTTCAGAGCACAAATTTCAAGAAGGAGATCAGGTATTCTTTAGGCTGCAACCATATAAGCAAACATCACTCAAAGAAAAGGGTTGTCAAAAATTACCTCCAAAATTCTACAGACCGTATCAAATACTTCAACGGATTGGAGAAGTAGCCTACAAGCTAGCCTTGCAACCCACTGCAAAAATCCATCCCGTCTTCCATGTCTCATGCCTCAAGAAAGTGGTTGGGAAAAATTGTAGAATTCAAACCAATCTATCATAATTGATGAAGAAGGTTTAATCTGGCTCCAGCCTAAACAGGTTCTTGACATGAGAGAATGACCCTTCATGGCCGCACGATCAAGGAAGTCATCGTCAAGTGGAAATACACCTCTCCAGAAGATGCGACCTGGGAACGAGCCATTATTCTTCAACAATTTTCGTAGCTTCAGCCTTGAGGACGAGGCTATTTTTATGGGGGAGGGCATGTTAGGGTCCAACCCTAACCTCCTTATTTATGTAATAGGGTCAAGTCATAGTTATAGTTAGTTAAAGAGTCAATAAATCCCATATTAATAATTGTAAGTGGTTGACCCACATTTAAAGAAGGGACCACAATTAGTTGCAAATGGGCCATGGTATTAGATAGATGGTATTAATAACAACCATGGTATTGACCCATGGTATTGCATGTATGAATCCTATATAAAGGATAGAGACTCCCCTTGAGGAGCGTCATGTCTTATTTTGTAATCGAGCCCAGCTCTATTAGAGGTTGTCCCCTCGAAGAGGCAAGTGAACATTGCTTTCTTTTCGAACAATAAAATACATGGTGTTATTTCTCATTGTTCTATGTTCTATGTATATTTCATCACATATTTGGTATTCTGGTATCTTCTCTTGGGTCAAGAGTATAATATATACATATCATATTTCAATCATATAACACATGTAGTCTTACAGGTACCATATGTATTGCTTATACATAGTACCATCTATGCAACAACCCATCATACCATCCTCATGGAATCACCTGCATGACATAAGATTTATACACATTTCTTCCACTATGTTAGTTTCATGCCAAACATTCCTTTATCTATTCCTGGTAAATAGAACAACTGTGCTTAGTTTATACCAAATAAAGTTTAATGTCAAGTGAAAATAATTTTCCAATTTCATGTGGTTGTAACACAATATCAGTAGTATACTATTATATTCATTCATATTTTCATCTTAATCATACCTTCTGCTTAATTTTCTAAAGCAGACTATTAACTCATAGATTTTTGAAGTTTAATAATCATAATATTAATACTTCATTCTTAAATAATTCATCTAGTGTGATTTACTATTGCCATTTTTATGCCTCAAAAACTTGTTGGCCATGCATAATTTAGTGTAACATTTCCCTTCATGATTTATACATGAAATTTTTGCTACTTTCAATCCTACAACCTTATAGTTGTAGGTACTTATGACCTTAGGTACTTACATGTTAACGTACTTCCTCTTTAACATTAAATCATCCTTAACCAATTTTATGAATTCCTGCATGGTTTATATAACATTTCTTATGTTGTCCTATTCAACCAAGATACATTATCAATGTAATCTAACAAGAGACCCTCCCAAAACTGCTTGGTACAAAATATGCATTTCAATTGGTATGATATCAAGTTGTACCATTCGATTTGATCCATTGGTTCATAACAAACAATTTTTGCTTCTTATTAATTACCATGGTTTTTATATTGTTGTACTCATGGATACTCACAGGTCCCACTATACATATCGAATGAAAGATTCATATGTCATGGTATATAATAACCTGTTAAAGTTAGGTTCCCCTTAATCACACCTTCTTCCAATTGAAGAACAAATCACATTCCAAATGCATTGTATATAGATGCATTAATCAAAAGATTAAATCAAGAGATAATTTGTACAATTACATAGTCTTATACTATAACATGTTCTCACAATATTAACACTATTTCATGGAATCATTTACGATGGTATAATACTTAGAGTGGAACCTGCTTATTTAACCCCCAACCTCTCATGAGGTATATAATTTCCCTTTGGTTTTTTACTTATGAACCAGTTACCTTACTAAGGTTTAACATTTCCTTCTTTATATAATCATCCCCTCAAGTATTAGGTGAGACTTTTATTTAGTCATGTACTTTTGATAGAAATTATACCATTTATAATTTGTTTTTATAACATGATGAGCATAGCTTAACCTTTGATTGAAATCAATTACCACATACTCTCTAATATGCACGGTAAATTTCCTTTCTGGTTTTATCATAGTTTAGTTTTATGAGAATTGTGATTCTTTCACTCATGAAGGGAACATATGTAAGTGTGCCACTCAAGTAATCATATCTTCCTTCTATATGAATTACTTGTTATCAATCTTAAACATTGTGTTAATCTGATGACCATGATTTCCCATGGTTATCTATTATTTATCTACCCTGCTCTAAATATTTGGAAGAATAATTTTTTTTCAAGGCTTAATTTTTGACAACTTGTAGTGATTTAAGTTCATCATCTAGGAGGAAACACAATAAGGAAACTCATGGTAACCCTCCACTTAGCATTCAAGTTTTACGCAACATAGAGTATCATAAATTCTTCATGCAATATTTATATACCATAACCATGCTTATTTAAAAAACAGTATCATCATCATTTTTAAGGCATTTTGTCATAATGGCATATAGTTTAAGCAACTCAAATCCCATAGATGGATGAAAAAGTCAAATATCTACATGCTATGCATATTTGTAAGCATCACTTTTCAAACTTAATTTACTTTTAGTAACTGATATAATAATAATAAAATTTAAATTCCTTATTTATGAGAAACTTCCATAAAAATACTTATTAGCATGATAGCTCACATTCCACTACTTTCACCAGCCGTGTAGTACACCACCTGGCTCATGGAGTATAAGTCTCTACTTATCTTATTCACAACATTTTATGCAAAGAGGGTTATTAACACAAGGCATTGTGAGAGAAATATCACATGAAGTTAACCAACATTAGTTCATACCAAATTCTCCTACTCAATTCAACCAATCTGTAATTAAATGAAATCACCTAAATGATACACCTCTGAAGGTTGAGAGTACAATGGAGGCTCAACATTTTTCTCCATGTGGTGCCTTTGTACCTGATCCATGATTATCAAGGTTTTCATCTATTATGGACTACACTACAATTACCCACTTGTCATCTCTATTGACAAGAATAACATTCTAGGCGTGTGGCGTGTAGTCCATGTAACCCCTTACTAACTCATAAAGAATAGCAAGATATCCCCTATCACATAGATACTACATAACAATGGCTATATGTCGACAACCACCATAGTGAAGTGATCCTACTATATTAGTGTTCTGCTACTCTTCTATTATCCTGATAGACTTTTCACCAAGGATACTAATACTGGGAACTGTTATATTTATGAATGTTTGTTCAGAAGAAATTGTCACATTGGAATTTCTATCAGGGAAAATAGGAACACAAAAAAGCAATCCTACATTGGCCCAAACTTCAATACGGTCAACGCAAAACATGGTTATATGTCAAACTTCACTTATGCCTGCCATTTTAAATTTAACAATTTTTAGTTGATCCAGAGATACCATATTAGTCTCAAATTTGCAGTTTATATGCTGAGGAGTTAGATTGATTTCCTACCAGGAATATCACTCGAATGAGGGGAAGTATGATACCCATTTATCCCATTTCAATCCACATCACTTACTATCATTCACCATCGAAACAATGCGATACATTATACTGTCTGGTGAGTCAACCCAAATGACTTAATATTTGAGAATTATTCTTACTATGAGGAGAAATGAACATTAAACATATACAATCAATTTTAATGGCCACATAATGGTGGTACAAACTTCTCTCCTCCCATATATTTGTCACATATCCAAGGTAAGTGGTTACAGTTTACTCTGCATATGACCTCGAATATATGGTCGGTGCCAACCCAACATAGTTCAATGTTTGTAATTAAATGATCAAGTATTTGGATAAAACCATCTATTTCACCTTCGACCTAATCCATTTATCCTCAATTTTTCTCAAATAACCAAATGGATTGATTCTATCCATTCAAGTACATAAAAATGTACATAAACATCATACAATTGACTCTGATGCTGAGATTGTTAAAGAACATTGGAAACATCAAGCCAAACTAATGAATTTAATTCAAAGGATGAATGGCAGTAAACAATTATGCTAAAATTAATCTGAGACTAGAAAACACTGTCTTGAGCAAAACATCCTTCAAAGTTTTGAGGGCCCAATGTAATAACTTAATTAACTCACCATAATCAATAAACATTTATCTGGAAACTTTGAAAAATATTTACAAATATGCAATTTGAAAAAGCATGGGAATATCGGGAATATCAAGGGATATCGAAGATATTCACAACAAATGTAGGTTCCACTCCAAAACTGCAAGATATGGTATTGAAAATGATTTATGGTTGACTATAGGCAATCTTGCATAAAAGTATTGCAAAAATCCCATAAAGACAAAGGCCCTCAGATAACATGTATGACAAATATGAAAAGGTCACAAATAGGTAGCACTCTAAGTTGTGAATATTGTCAATACCTAGTCCCAGATACTTGAACAGTAAATTAGAACTCAACGCCATAGCAACACTTGTGGACATGGAACCAAAGAAAGTTTCAATAAACCTCCACACTGCAGTTAATAAGCTCATGTTTGTTGTTTCATGTTGACGGACTGATAACATCATAATGTAGAGGGATATTGCCACCATTTAGAACCTATTTTCCAAAGACCAAAGCGCAAAGGTTATTATCACAACATAATTCCTAAAAGATGGCTAATATTGTCACTAGTATGTAGCTGAGATAAGAGCACAAAACATCATGATCTCTTGAAATGGTAGCCTAAACATTAGAAGGAATATCCCTCCTAGATAAATTAAAATTCCCATCACCAGTGAAGAGATGAATGTCCCCAAAATAGAAAATGTGATTATTGCACCAAAGTTCGAAAAGAATTGTGTAGGTTATAAGATAAAACCTCAATGAAAGTTTATTGATGGCAGTAGAAGCAAAAAAGAAAAACTCCTCGTGGAAGTTGAACCATTTCCTAATGTTCTTTTCTATATTTGAAATGTTTTCCAACCCACCAACAATAATACCAATCAAAAGAGAGGCATTGGCCTCGTGCAAATAGTGGAATTTGTGCTTGTGAAAGACATGGCCGAGCACAAATGCAAACACAAGCATCATGATCTGGAGGAGGATTCCCATGCTTGCAGCTTGCATTTTGATGGCCTCCTTCCCTAGATAATCTGAAGGAGAAAGAGGTTTTTCATCCATCACCACCAATTTCTTGAAAAATTCTCCTCCCCCCAATCCAAATTCAAAAGATAAAAGATTGAATTGAATTGACAAATATTGGGCAGCAGTGTTGCAACAAAGTCCTCTTCAACACCGAGGTTTTTCGAATAATAATACTATTATTATGTCTCCTCAGGATGATGAAAACCTCAAATTCTCTCTATGGAACACTTCCTCTAATTTTCTCTCTATAGAATACTTCCTCCACCATTAGCCTAGAAGTGTAGAATGAGAAACAAATGCGTATTTCACCTGTCCATAAAATAAAAATAGATTTTATTGGAAACACACCAACAGAATACAAGTGACAATTGGAGGGGAAGAGAACTTACGGATCTGATATTCTCACCATACCATTGGGTTAAAGAGATATTTATCATACTAAATAGAGTCGACTTTTGCTCCATCACAGAAATCAGTTTAGATAATCGTGACTTTGAAACCAGTGTCATGCAAGCCTACCCGGGAACTCATGACACAACACAAATCTACACAGCAATTTGGGAGGCTAGAGTTATGGAGTGCTAACTAGTTGCACGTTTTCTCCCACAAAACACATACACTAATGATGATTACCTAATCATGGGTTCTCAATGAGAGTGGCTATGTGGAAGGGAACCACCGTTGAATTTCTGGAAATAGGCATCTAAATTTTTTTTAAGTGTGGTAATGTCTTCTAAGCAACCGTAATACTGAACTACTTCAAGAAAGTGAGCTTTTACACCAACCTTTTCCTTAATCCATTTAGTTTCCATGACTAAAAAGCGAGCAGCTTGCCTTACTTTTTCTCCAAGATTACAATTAAAAGTCGTCGTCCTCACATGCCAGGCTTGCATGCAAATGGCGGTTAGGGTTTATCTCTAAAAAAATGATTCTCATGCCTTTTTGGATAAAACCATACCCTCTGCACATTTTTTTTTTGGGGTAATTTCTATCCGTGACTAATGCAACGATCCATATGATTAGAGGGGATGACATTGTAATGCTATGGATTTATTCCCTATTCTTACATCTTGCCTATGCATCCATAGTTTACAAAGATTCTGTTTGATAGTTGTAAATGTTTAGTTATAGAAATTTTAAAACAACTAAAATACAACATCTAACATTCATTCTATATGTGGTCGGGGCTTTAAATGCATGATTGAATGGAGTTGCTTTTATCTAGCTTTCACGATTACTGTTCCAGCCATCTAGATCAAAGTCGAGTGCATGAAGAAATTTTGGATGAGGCCAAAATTTGGAGGTTGAAGTTCCAAAATTTCTAAGTTTCTCAATAATATATTATGAGGAAGGAATATACATCATTAGAATCATACCAACCTTTTCATACATGGAAAAGAAATGTTATTTAATCAAAGCAGGTTACGGTTCCCCTAATCCTTTTATTATTGACTGATTGGTAGAATGTATTCCAAATTTAGCCCATGAATCAGTTACTTTATTAGAAAGAAGGTTAGAACTTTAGCATCACTACCTTTACAAGATCAAGACCATTCCTCTATATGCATAGAATCGACCAATCATTATGTAATCATAATATTTTATATAGAGCATATAACATGTGCTTCACATTCCCTATTTTAATAATTCAACTCATCCTTAACATAAATTATTTTATAGGGACTGTATGCATAAAGACCCTTATTATTTTTAAATTCTTTAAAATACTAACATGTTATATATTTTGATAATCATTGTGTTAATATTTGAATTCTTACTCCTTGCAAGTTCAAGGAAACATAATCTACTTTTCAAAGTTCACCCTTTTAAAAATGTTGGGTTAATTCTCCTATTTAGTTCCCATACTTGTTCATATTCCATGAAGACGGATTGGCCCATAGGCCGAAATGTTTGAACTCGAAGCTTTGATACCATTTGTAACAAACCTCCTAAGCCTACCCTAAAATTTAGAAATTAGGCTTCTTGTACTAGTAAATTTTTCATTTTTCGTCTACTATTATTACGTAAACACTAATACTTATACAAGGCACTAATCACCTTGTTAATCTAATAGCACTGAAGTGGTTCTGCAATGTCGACTTTTAGGTTCGTCATTTAACTCAATCTATGAATTGCGAAAAAAAAGATTACTCATGGCATATACTCCATAAAATTCATTGGTTATTCCCCGTAATCATCAATGGACATTAATTCTACTGTAGCTATCATGATCATGATTTTTTCATGAAAGTCATATGGGTTATTGATATCAATGCCCAATAAAACATAACTACCCAAGCCTCATGCATGGAATAGAACTCATTCCATTATAAATTATAGAGTTAAACATTATATCATAACTCATTCAAATGCAAAGGCACTTATCACTTAACATTAATTCATGCTATGTTCCTGGTAGTAAATTAAAATGATGACCACGTTTAGATTCAACAAATATCTCAAATATTCATGAACATACCATAAACAGGTTAGTGTAAGTAGATGTTTTCACCATGATGGCCCCATGCGAAACCTATTAGAAATAAGATAGTTTCATGGCCAAAGTGATAGTAACCACCTAATATGTCTCTACCACTAACTCTACTTTTGGAGGCAATAACGTAACATACATAAGAGTGAAAACCTTGCATGAATACAGGTAACACCACCAATCCTATAACCTATCAATAAAGAATTAATACCTCATGGTTATTCATTTTCAAGATGGCACATAAGTGAAGAGTAACACATATTCATTTTCTCATCCAATTCACATAATATACTCCTCTACTAATTTTAGCTTGGAATTCACTCATATCCTATAATTGTCATATACAAGCATAAAATTATCTCGTAAAAGCCATTGACTCAGGTAATCCCATGAAAATCCTTCATTAGATCTACTAATGATCAAGTTAATATCTAACAACTATTTTTGCCTTAACATATGACTCCACTGCTATCATGAATACATTAAGAGTCACATGCATAAGACTACAATTATGTACATATAGATGACATGACATCTATACAACTAAACCAAATGGTTTAATGACATAAAGGGTAACAGACCAAAATACACAACATACCATGCATGTGATACCAACTAAAGCCTCACTTGGAGAGGGGAGCACCAGCAACCAACCATGAAGCCTTTGATTCCACCTAACCTGAGGTTCTTGCCATGGATCAGCTGCCTCGAATTGACTGTTGCAATGGGTATTTAATACCCTCTTTCACGATATAGTTTCCATTAGCAGCATCCCACATTTATGGATTTTCCCATTTTCCTAGGTCCTTTTCTAGAAAATCTCATCTTTATCTTCCATGAGGCTTTTCCTCGTAAAAGATTGCCTTTATCTCCCACAAAGATTTTATGTTTTTTTTCCTTAATGGATATTTATCTCCAATCCATCATATCGATATTTATGTCCAATCTATCCAAGCTTATCTAGAATCACATCTAGAAGATATATCATGAAAGATTCATCTCTATCCCATTCCTCAATAGGATTTGGAAAGAATCTCATATCTTGGTGTCTCTCTTTTCCAAGTGATTCATTTACCAATTTATTTGATAATATTTTTTCTTTCCATATTACATACCATGCTTAGCTTTCCTCAACTTAGGTTTACAATAGTTAACACACAAGGGAGCAGTGCTACGATGTATTTTTAGAAGGAGACCTTGTTCTTCTTTACGATCAAGAGTTTGATAAATTAGGTTCAGGAAAGTTTGAGCCAGTGTGTCTAGGTCCATACACTATCAAACGTGTTCTTGCAATAGGGGACTATGAGCTAGTATATTTTGATGGAGTTCTATTGGTGCAACCTAAACATGGGTTGTACCTTAAAAAATACTATGCTTAATTTTTCATAGTACACTATGTACATGTTGGATATAGGTGTGTTCAGTGTGTTTTCAGTGTGTACCTTTAGAATTTCCTTTGGTTTCTATTAATCTTGTTTATATTTGGTTTAAAAATGTTGACATCCTTGGAACCATTTCTTGGTTATGCTAATGGTGCTAGTCATAGTACCCAGAACCTATCTTCCATAGTGTGGGCCATATTCACTCCAGATTTAGAGTTAGTGAGTCTATAAGGTATTTGTATTGGTCACTCTACCAATAAAATCGTTGAGTATAACACAATGATTGAAATACTATCTGACACTATTTCACATGGTTTATATCGTATAGTCAACAGATTGGACTCACATATTGTAGTACTATATTTGAGTAATGTCTACTTAGTTAGAAGTCCAATTATGCTTCAAATGTTCTTAAGGGTCCACCTTCTAGAAAGACACTTTGATTACTTCCACTATCAACACATTTATAGAAATGTAAATACATTGACATATGCATTGGCTAATCATGTTTTAGGTAGACATTTACAACACATGTAAATAATTTCATTACACATCACATCAATTGAAAGTGATAATAGAAACATAAGAAACACTGAAGATAATTGTATATAAAATGTTTGGTTTTACAAAATTTGTGCCTGAGACACATATGGCCACATGCCCTATCATATCCAAAAATATACATGCAAATATGGTTGTATTCCTCCTAGTAGACTAATCATAGTGCTCATGATAACATGCCATAGCATGAGCTATTGTGTGTAGTAGATGACTAATATGCCCTAACACTCCAATAGTATGTCATTGTAATCGCATAGGAAGTTGTTCAACCATTGTCTCAACTATGCCATGTGTCAACCCCTCCATATGATGCTCTACATCTGCGAGGATCTATGCTATGTTGATATCCTATAGTACTTCCCATCCTACTACAACAACCTGTACTGGTGCTGGTGCAGTTCTAGGTCTACTTCACATTGGAGATATGAGACACCCACAGGTCAAACAAGTCGAACATCTACATTTAAAAATCCACAGTTTAGTCTCTGAAACATCAAAAAACACAAAAAAATTGTAAAATTCAAAATAAAAAATGGTCAAGATATGTTACCTATAGCACTCCATTGCTCTCCCTTAGGAAGCATGAGCTCTGACTCTCCATGTAAATCTACCCCTGCATATCAATAATCATATACCATAGTAAACTGCATGTGCAACCATATGAAGAAAATCGGTGTGAATCTCATGGATGATGGACCTGCATGGTGGGATATGAGATCTATCCACCTTCTTGTCCTTGGAACTATCGCATCAATGGGTTCAAGTGAGATATGATGAGGCCGTAGCAATGGAATATTCTCTAGAGCAAATGAGATCAATATTTCGCCATAGCCAAATTTCTTTATTCTTCCATCATTTTCTTTAGTCAGTTTTGTTTGATGTTGGCTAACACTGCCTCACTCTATTTGAAGACAGTAGGATTTATGCATTCTAGAGCTTACTACATATATGACTTATTGGCCACATGCAGTATAGAGCTACATGAAAATATGGCGATAATGAATAGGATTTCCCTCAAAGGAAATCATACCATGTGCTTTATGTTGATTTTCCCATCCTTGGTTGGATGGGGTTGAGGTCTACAATGAGTTGCGACATAATCTTTTATTTTTTCTCCTCCCCTTCTCATGCTTTTGAAAGAGATGGGGTTACCTTGTCTACATATACCAATAAATAAAGATATCTGTTCTACCTTTATCTCAAGAATATTTTCTCCTAATTTGAATTCCTATGCTTGAACATGCCATGCACCTATAATATATTCAAGTAATTACATATCCTACCTTATTCTATGAATCCAAAAGAATTTTAGCAATCCATAATTTCTTAGTGCCTAGATGGTAGAAGGATCATTTGATGCATTCATATATTTTTCTTCATTTTATCTTTCCCACCATATTAGAGACATTTTGTAATAATGAAGTCATGAAACATCACAAAGTACTCATTAGGATCAATTTCATGTAAAAAAGCATGATAAGTTTTGAGAGAAACTAGTGGGACAAATTTGGGTTTTGCACTCAACACACCCCCCTAAGGGAGAAAAATCCATTGCAGCACTCCCTCCAGTGTTAAGTCTCAAGGATCAATGTACCGTTCAGCCTTATCTGGGTGAGATGATCCAGAGGCACAATATTTGTTCCCCAGGGCCTCCAAAATCCAAAAAATTGTGCATGAAACTACAAAATGGAACCAAGAAAAGAGAAAGGTCTTAGCTCCTACTTGGAACTGATAGTGCCTGAAATAATCCTATGGATTGACCATAATTAACTACAAAATATCAAGGGTAAAAATCTATGAGAGCTCCAATTTCAAATGGTAAATGTGAAATGGTAAAAATGAATTGTCATTTTAGATATTTATGGTCATTTTTCCATTATTTTCCTCGTATTTATTGTTCTAACCTTGTTATAGTTCAATTTGATCATAAAACAGGTATTTTCAATCCTTTTGATGGCATTTTGAGTAGGTTGACATTGTTTAACAAATTCCATTGTGTTTTGAATGCAATAACATCATTTTTCACTTAGAGTAATCACTTTTTTGGGCTCTTTAAAATTACAAAAAAGGAACCTCCCTGGAGTTCTCTTTCAGCTCTTTTTAGACTCCAAAAAAATGAAAAGATTGTCAAGCACTTGTCTTTTTGAGCTTGTTAAAGTAAATGAAAATATGTCTAATCAATTTTAACCCATTTCGAGACTGATATGGAGTAATTGCGAAAAAGGAATAGTTTAGTTGAACATGGCTAAGAGAATCTCCTGGTTATCATTTTCTGCCTTTTCGGACTCAAGAGGCTATCTATGAAAATGAACATTTGGATTTTTTTCACCTTTTTCAAACGCTCTAAACATGAAAAAGATGTTGAGATTTCATCTTCATTGGACTACCAAAAACATCAAATAGTGATAGACTCGACAATGATGATGGGGATGAACCAATCCTTCTCTAGATTTGTTAAATATTCTTAGAGGGATCCATCCAAAGGATGAACTTACAAATCAAGCTATGTTACCCTCCTCAAGCTTGTCAAAAATAATGAGATACTAACTAGTAATGGTTGGGGAAATTGGGAAAATGAGATACTTCACTTGTTAATGGCAGCGAGTCTCTCTTGAATATGACACAGTTCCACTTCATCTCCATGCTTGTTGGGTTGGGAAATTTTCATGTCTTTTGGTTTTATCATACCTTCTTAAAGCCTCCATTTTAGTTTTGGGTCAATGCTGCCAACTCCATTTCAGTGTCATCACCATGTTCAAGTGTAGTCATTTAGTCAATATCTACTACAATACTCTTAAGCCTTCATTCTGTGTCTTTCCTTCCTTATCCATTTCCATATCAGCATCCTTTTCATAATTCTGTATCTAGTCATCATACCCATTTCATGTCATTGATGGGGGATACAACAAGGCCCTCCTGTGATGGGATGCTTCCTGTCAACATTAACTCATTATCCTAGAAGTTGGCTTAGAAACACTCCTTTGGTACCTTGGTTCTTTCACACATCAATGAGAAGTTTCTTGACTCTTGGAAACAGGTTTACATCACTGGCCTTCGATTGAAATATTTCATATGGTGTTCGACATCAACTCATTCATTCACACATATAGATAGTACTAGAGTACCTTGAGAGCTATTAACATCATCAGTGGTTTCTCTCACATCTGTTAATGACTTACATAATTGGCCAGTAATCAGATGGTCTCTACCATGTTCAACTTCAGCTTATTAATTCACATGGTTAAACTTGTACATTGGTTGGTCCTTTGAATGAGATAGAAGATCCCAGATCTAGTTTCATCCATTCGGTCCGTGATTTCAGGATTAATACAAGATCATAATGCATGATGGTTGTTGTCATACAAACAATCATCCAGTCATGGGTCCACCATCAGTCATTCATGGACATGTCTCTTGGTCATCGTACATGTAATGTTAACTTATGTGTTGAGCATGGGTATGCCTCCCTGAGCAAACATGTCATGACATAGATGTATTGTAACATATGATGATCTCCCTTGTTTTTCTTAACCCTGACTTGTCACAAGGTAAAGCACTTCAGTCATCAATTATCATTTCTAAGTTTTTTCTTTAGGGGACGATATGTTATAGGCCATTTTGTCACATCTAGTTAATAAGCCTTCAAACATGACCAATTCACATCCTTCAACATATTGTCATCATCCCTACACAAAGCCCTAAGCATGACTCTGTTGAATCCCTCATGTTTTTCTCTTGATTGTTGAGTTTCCAAGATTTTAAGGCCCAACACACCCTAGCCTTTTAGGGATTAGTGTTGACCACCAGTTTGGCCCTCTCTACACCTGCGTTAATCACCATCAATTTGCTTTATCTTAGGGGTGCACTGATTCTAGAAATTTGGGAAAAATAAAAGTAACCCTGAAGCTTCCTCTTCCAGAAGCTTGATGAGTTTGTTTCAACCATTTACCTTAAATAATAGTTTCAAATCCTATATGATCCTACCTTGGAGTTTTCACCCCTTATCCCTTGATCTCATACTCCCATCTCAAGTGGATCTGAAGCCTAGATTGGAAAATGGATAAGAATTCATGAACTACTTCCCTTATCTGTATATTTACTATCGTCCATAGGCAAAGGGTTGGATTTCAGAGATTGATTCTACCCTCATGTTGTTACTTTGAGAGTGATTATTCCATACATTAGGGTGACATAGAGGCATACTTTGTGGCAAGGAAATGACAAGTCAACTTAGGGAGCTCTACTACAATATCAACTCCTATTTTTGGATGTAACTCTCTCCATTTCTATTAATACAAAGAGTAGATAGTTTTCCAGTATATGATGTTATGATTTCATGTATTTCAATACTGTGTTGATCTATTGAATGGAATGATTTAATTAAGCTACATAGATGTTTTATATCTTTGGCTTGTATTTTTTTATTATGCAGCTTCTAATTATAACAATGAGAGCTAGGACTGGAGCTTACAATATGAGGAAGAAGTGAAGCTTACAATAAAATCTAGGTAGGCCCCATCCCATAATTCCATTAATTTAAGGAAGACATTATGCCCTTTGCTCTCTATTGTTCTAGGTTAGTCCACTAGGCCTAGGGAAGACACTTATTGTTGGAAATAATACTGAGAGGGGGGTGAATCAGTATTAGTCAAATCAATAATATTTTTCTTTTCATACTCAAAATTATATATGCTACTTCAATGAAGGTAACTTGCGTGTACACGCAACTGTGTTTAAGGCAACCAACGTATATCCAACAAACTTATGACTCAGTTAATTCATCATATGTTGATCTTTAATCAGTGCATCAATACTTCATTAACCATATAAACAGTAACCATGTGCAGTAATTTCAGAACAAACCATCACACATAAGAAACACACATGAACACCAATATTTAAGGTGGAAACCCAATGTGGGACAAAAACAACCTGCTGATGTCTTCTTTTAATATAAGAAAAACCTGTTTACAATCTTGTACCGGTACAGAATCATACCAGTATGTAGACACCCACCTACAGAAGGCTACAACCTTCTATCGTTCTCTATCTTTACTAGTACGTAGGCGCTGGACTAATAAAGGCTCCAACCTTCACTCGTTTTCCAGCTATTACTAGAAGGGAGCTCCAACCCCCTTGCTCTTGTACTGGCTGATATGTTTACTAGTATGTAGGTGTTGACCTACAAAAGGCTATGACCTTCTCTTCCTCCAGGGACCACATTTCACAAATTTTCAGACTGGATACTCTTGGAACATAGCAACATAATCTAAATTCCATGTTTCATCCAATTTTCATACTAGACCCATTAACAACATTGAAGCTCAAAATCAATCACCACTATAATACAACCATCAAATACATCTGCATTAACCAATCACTGAAACTCAATCATCAATCTTCGAATCACCCACAACTGGATCACTAAAGGCCCATCATCATTGAAGAAAATCACAATCAACCAATCTGATCATTCATAATATTGTCATCAAAACACAGTCACCAGAACAAAGAGCAGAACCCAGAACTTTGAAACAACCACTAGAACCAACTGTAAATTCAAATATCATATTTCATAATGTATACACTACTCTAATGAGTTGACCCAGTGTGTATATGCACTTTTAGCAAAGTGAACCAACATCCAGATCTACAAATACTAACTTAAAAAATTCACAACTATTCCAGAATCCAGTCATACCCAGATCATAACATTTGCAGAATAAAACATGCATCAGTATTTAGATCTATATTATCCATGATCAAACCAAATAATAATAATACATTTCAGTTCTTATGATCCTAATCCATCATCCATCATCAACCACATAGGTGCATCCTTAGTTCAAATCAAGCAAAGTATTAGAAACCCATAACCTGCATACTTGATCTCACACTTCATCAGATATTCAATACTTGCACACTTGGCCTATTGATCTTCTTCTCCTAATATAGTTTTAGGCCTTTCTCAATACCTTGGACCAAAACCATTTAGGACCAATATCTTGGACCAAATACCTAGGGTCAATACCTCAGACCAAATACCCTAGACCAATACCTTGGATCAAAATACCTCGGACTAAAAACCTTGGCCCAAAAACTTAGTTTTCCAACATGTATGTGCTTTTCTTCCTGTGAAAGTGCGTGTATATGTTATATGCTTCTTTTATTCTATTAACCCACGTGGTCTGTAATTCTTTGCTGTTGTACTCTGAAACTATCATTTGAGTAAGTTTCCGTTGTACATTACTTTTGAACTGATTCCTTTGAACTTCCCTAAATTTTGTCACATATGTAAACACAACTGCCATGCATTCTGTCACGTTTGATATTTCTTCTGTAGATTCATCTAGTTACCATATACAAGTGAGTTTTTCTACTACAAGTGGGTTGCCATCAAGTACAACACATGCATCATAATGCCAACAATCTCCCCCTTTAGACTTGATAGCAACCATGTTGGTGTTGATTACCACAAGCTGTAGAAACTGTTAGAGATAACAAGCAACACCAAAATACTCTCCCTCTTTGACATCAAGGGCAAAGGGTGGCCCAAGATATTCTCCCCCTTTGATATCAAGGGCAAAGGGTTGACCAAAAAGAAGACTTTCATATCAGAACAGCTGAATATAAACATTTATCATGCTCCTCCTAAGCACATGCTAAATTCTCTGATTAAACTCCCCCTTTTTACATGTTGCGATGCACTATATCATCCATTCTCCCCCTAAGCACATGCGGAGTCTGAAAATATTTTCCAAAAGAATAACATGACTCTATAACTCAACTAAGTGAGTTTGGCCTTCCCATCACCAATGACTCATACATACATCAATCTCCCAACCAAGTGGGGATATACCAAATTTGACTCATCCTCCCAACCAAGTGGGGATATACCAATTTATACATGATTGAAATATAGCAATCATTACATCATCCTTCCCATGCATAGTGGGAGTACAAGTTACATCATATGACCAAAAAGGACTCATCAAAAGACAAAGACAAATTATTACATCATGGGTCTTTATATGACCTTTACATCGAATGATATACATGACATTTATAACAGGGACCAAATATCTAAACAAGACCATGATAGTCATAAGCAACTATCATACACCATGTATGATTTGCACCACAAGTATCTATCAATAGCATCCAGACCAACAACCTATATATGTTCATCATTAGTTCCCAAGATATGACAGTATAAATATCATCAACCTGTGACAAAGTATGCCACATATAGATATCAACTCATCCTCTTGATCTCATCAAGATCAACTTGCTTCATTACCTTAGTAAAAAGAGCCTTATCATAAACTTCCATGAATTAAATAAGCATATGTGATATCTCCAAGTAGTAACACAAAATCATTCACATCATATCATATGTGAAAAACACTATAGTCATCACATCATCATCAAGAATTGCATGATATTTCACAAGAACCCTTAATATATCAACCATGTATCATCATTAGGGAACACCCCACTTCTAATAAACATCAACCATGATAATCAACGTATGTGAGTATATACCTATCATCATAAGGTAAGAACTCGTCGTCATTATGTGTCTAAGTAAGCCATGTCTTCGAATATTCATGTCTTCAAATAGCTATGTCTTCATGTGACTTGCAATAACACCATTCTCTTGGCCAACCAACAATATTTATCAATATGCAACTTAAGTAATCCTCCATGTATCCAACATATCATATATCCATAGCAATATGTATCTAGAAAACCATGAGCTCATGGTCATTTGTCAAGATTTCTTGATATCATCAAGAACAACAATCCTCAATCATGTGAGAGCCAAGAACTATACGAATTCTGCATCATAACTACACCATATGACCTTTATGCATCTTTGAAGGCATGTTGACAACAACATAAAATAAATGAGTGGCTCATCATCAAATAATGAAGTTGTGTACTCAATCTTTGTACTTCTCCTTGTCCTTATGAAGATCACCATGTAAGCAACATATATGTACTATATGCATCATCAAAAAGTCATTCACAATCATCCATAAATCTAATCTGAATACCAACTATGTGACCCCAAGTATCATCTGAGATCTTATCATGGGAAAATCATAATCGTAACATAGCAAGATGTATCCTTTAGCCACATAAGCATCATCATCATTGATTAGGTACCAAAGACTTCTAAACATAATGCCAACAATTCTTTATTAGAAGTATAGCATGTTCTTGTTGGGTGTAAAGCCTGATTATCTTCTATATTCAAAGGTCTTAGTTGGATGTATACCCCAGCAAGATTGTACACCCCTCCACGTGGAAAAAGATACACACTAGCCAAAATCATGTACATATGTTAACAAAAGTCGTAACCAGGGAGAAACTGAGAATATGCTCAGTTCCAATTGGTCTTCAAGTATAATGAAGAAGATGAGAAACAGCCAGGTCCAAAGAGAAGTCATTGTCTAGTAAATGAAGCAGTGGTGGAGTTGCTATAATTAGTCTCCAAGTGGGAGATTGTTCGGTGTGGAGCCCAATTATCTTCTGTATTCAAAGGTCTCAGCCAGATGTATACCCCAGCAAGATTGTACACCCCTCCACGCTGGGTGTTGCAAGGGGCACTTGTGCCCCCCGCGGAGGTTCGGAGGGGCCAATCCCCCCCGACTGGGGGTCCGAGGGCTAGCAGTCCCCCGGAGGGGGTTTGGGGGCAGCGCCCCCAAAGCTAAAAATAGATGTAAAATTGCCTTGTAAAAGTCTAGTAATTTCTAGTCAATCTAGGTTGTTCATTAGGCGGATGATATGACGGTAGAAGTTATGTTTAGTTTAGGGTTTTTTGCCCTAGAAGAAAATGCCTTACTATATATGAGTGAATTGTGTTGCGTCTATCTATATCTGTATTTTGAGTGAGGAAGAGAGGAGATTGAGAGTGAAGAGGGTGTTATAACAGATTTGTTGTAGGTTGTATCTCTTTAGTTTGCTGGATAATATAAAAGAAAGGACTAGTTGTTTCTCTGTGAACGAGGCCAAACTGGGTGAACCACGTATATCTATGTCTCTCTTGTTCTATGCATTTTCTGTGTTTATATTTCTGCAATATTTTATATGTTCCATTGCTCTGTAATATATAATTTTCTAACATTTCTCCCCCTGAACTTGTTCCACCTGTTCACTGTCAGATATGATCATTGCATGTATTAGTAAGAAGTATCAAGGCATCATTATCAATCAGATATACATCAAGTTATTAACAACTTGTGAGAATCAAAAGCACTTCCAAATAACATCCACAAACTATAGTCATCTATCATCATGACAGAAAAGATAATTGATAATTATCTAAATCATATCTTACATCAGCTAGCTCCTCTCTCTCTAAATTGTGTCTTTTAAATATACAAACATCAAAAGGAAACTTGTAACAAACTGATCTCAATATTCAAGGTGAGATCTGAGAGATCTATCCATCATGATTCAGCTGGAAAGAGTTGAAATTGGTCATTACAATTGGGTAATTCTAGAAAATGACCACATAACAAATATCAAATATGTCCTTTGAAGAACCTCTCTTTTCTCCCAATACAAACTAAATTTCTGAAAACTACTCATTAGGAAACTGATCTGATCCATTCTGAACAAAACCCATGTCTCAGATATTCCAAATTCGTTTTCATTTGCCCAAAAAATCCAATACAAAACTGTCGATTCTTATGCCACCGAATTCCTGAGTTGGAATATCTAATTATTTGTTGAAGATCAAATCTACAATCTGGAAGAGATCTTGGAGGCTAAAATCATGAGTGAGGTTATAACAAATGAATAAACCAAAATCATGCATAATAATCATTAATAATTAAAAATAAATGAGATCATATATTATTTATCCACAAGCGCATAAATGATTATGAAATGGAATTATATAATAAATTATGGTAAATAATATGCTAAAAGAATAGTGGAAATATATGAAATGAATGTTGAGAAGTGGTAATAATAATGACAAATTAAGAGCCCAATAGGCAACTCATAACCATAACATAACAAGATGTATCCTTTAGCCACATAAGCATCATCATCATTGATTAGGTACCAAAGACTTCTAAACATAATGCCAACAATTCTTTATTAGAAGTATAGCATGTTCTGCCCTTGAAACTGTTCCACCTGTTCACTGTCAGATCTGATCATTGCATATATTAGTAAGAAGTATGAAGGAATCATCATCAAGAAGATATACATCAAGTTATTAAAAACTCGTGAGGATAAAAAGCACTTATAAATAACATCCACAGGCTGTAGTCATCTATCATCATGACATAAAAGATAATTGATAATTGTTTGAATCATATCAAATCAGTTTTTCTGAGTCTATCCCACTGCATTTTTCCTCAAACCAACATATACACGTCTATGTAGCTTTGAACTCATGTATATACATGACTTGTCTCCATGGAACTTGAGTATGAGAGTTAGAACATTGAAGTTTCACACTTTCAGCTCCCCCTAAGTTTGTTATGTCTGTACACTGTGCCATGCCAAATTTTTCTGGCTGTACTTCCTTCTTCTTCCATATCTTCGATGATGATGTTTTCTCCTTTTGGTATGGTGTATAAAATTTTCTCCTGCATTCCTTTGCTATATGTCCAAACTTGTTACATGCCTAACATCTTACATGTTTCATATTTCTTCTATAATAGTCAATGGCTTTGTGACCAAACATATTTTAAGAAAAGCAATATCCCTTAAAGTACCTGGAAGCTTATGATCTTTTTGTGTGATGGTCTTGAACCATTCTAATTTTGCATCTCACAGCAATATGTCCAAGATTATGACATATAAGACATTCAACATTATTCATTTGAGGAAATAACAGACTATTACTTCCATAGTTAGGAGTAAAAGATTTTCTTTGAAGAATTTATTTCCTTGGTTGTTGATGGGGTTGACCTCTAATCTCCTTATTAAGCATTTTAGATTTTGCATTAGAGTTCTTTGCCTTAGCTTGTGAGCTAGATTAAGCTTCAACATATTCATGAAAACCAAGACAAGATTTTATGGTAGGAGACCTTTAACTACTAATAATATCATCCAAAATCTTAGTACTATTTTGAAATCATAAAAGCTTATCCTTTTCTTCTAATTTATCTTTTACCATATTTACCTCAACTTGATATTTCTCTTCCTTTTCAAGTTACTGCTTCTTCATGATTTCTTCAACTTTTCTTCCTTCTTCCACTTGTTGCCTTAATTCGAGAACTTCGTTTTCTTGTTCTTCAAGAGCTTGGAGTAGTTCTTCATTCTGCTTATTTGATTTTTCAAGATCTTCTTTTAGAGAGAGGATCTTAGCTTGAAGACCTTCATAGTAACTGGATCTATCTTTAAGTTTCTTGATTATTATGCTCCTTAAATTTACTTCATTTCTTAATGATGTCACTTCATCCTGTAGCTTTTGAAATTGATCTTCCTTTTCCTTGTACTACTTCCTTACTTTGTTTCCTTCCTCTAGTTGAGATTTTAGTCTGGTAGCTTCTTCTTTGGAGGCACACTCCCTTTTGTCCAATACATCTTGCTGATCTCTAATTTTTTCTGTGAGTTTTTTAAATTCTACCTCTATTTGATATCTTTCTCTTTCACCCATAAGAGAAAATTCAATTGTTTCACTGTCACTTTCATCATCTTCAAATGGACAGAGAAATGTATCACCAAAGGATAAAAAAATCATACCTGATAGTTCTTTTGCTTGTTCATCTTCATTCTAAGGTGATTCTAAATTTGAAGAGTTTCTTCCATATAATCCCCAATCGACTCTCCCACTGTCCTCATTCCTTTGAGATGCCTTCTTCTTTTGAGGTACTTTCTTCTTTCCCATTGTTTCTACGGATATCCTTTAAGCGATTAAGCTTCCGCCCAATGACCTGCTCTGATACCAATCGTTGGAAATAATACTAAGAGGGGGGGTGAATTAGTATTAGTCAAATCAATAACCTTTTTCTTTTCATACTCAAATTTATATACGCTACTTCAATGAAAGTAACTTGTGTGTACAAGCAACTGTTTTTAAGGCAACCAGCGTATATCCAACAAACTTATGATTCAGTTAATTCATCATATGTTGATCTTTAATTGGTGCAACAGTAATTCATTAACCATATAAATAGTAACCATGTGCAATAATATCAGAATAAACCATCACACATAATAAACATAAATGAACACCAAGATTTAAGGTGGAAACCTAATGCGGGACAAAATCCACCTACTGTTGTCTTCTTTTAATATAAGTAAAACATGTTTACAATATTGTACTGGTGCAGACTCATACCAGTATGTAGGTACCCACCTGCAGAAGGCTACAACCTTCTCTCATTCTCCAGCTTTACTAGTACGTAGGCGTTGGCCTACTGAAGGCTCCAACCTTCACTCATTTTCTAGTTGTTACTGGAAGGGAGCTCCAACCCCCTGGCTCTTGTACTGGCCGATATGTTTAGCAGTACGTAGGAACCAACCTACAGAAGGCTACAATCATCTCTCTTCCTCCAGGGACCACGTTTCATAAATTTTCAAACTGGATACTCCTGGAACACAACACCATAATCTGAAGGCCACGTTTCATCCAATTTTCATACTAGACCCATCAACAACTTTGAAGCTCAAAACCAATCACCATTGCAATACAACTATCAAATACATCTACATTAAGCAATCATTAAAACTCAATCATCAATCTCTGAATCACCCACAACTGAATCACTAAAGGCCCATCATCATTGAAGTAAATCAAAATCAACTAGTCTGAACATTCAAAATACTGTCATTAAAACATAGTCACCAGAACAGAGTAGAACCCAGAACTCTGCAACAACCACTAGAACCAACTACAAATTCAAATATGATATTTCATAATGTAGACACTACTTTGATAAGCCAAACTAGCATGTATACCTGCTTTTACCAAAGCAAACCAACATGCAAATCTGCAAATACCTACTTAAAAACTTCACAACTATTCCATAATCTAGCCCCACTGAGATCATAACATTTGTAGAATAAAACATGCCTCAATATTAAGATCTAAACTATCCATGATCAAACCAAATAATGATAATAAATTTCAGTTCTTATGATCCCCATCCATCATCCATCATCAACCACATAGGTGCATCCTTACTTCAGATCAAGAAAATTATTAGAAACCCATAACCTGCATACTTGATCTCACACTTCATCAGATATTCAATACTTGCACACTTGGCCTAATGATCTTCTTCTCCTTATATAGTTTGAGTCCTTTCTCAATACCTTGGACCAAAACCACTTAGGACAAATACCTTGGACCAAATACCTAGGGTCAATACCTCAAACCAAATACCTTTGACGAGTACCTTGGATAAAAATACCTTGGACCAAATACCTCAGAACAAAAACGTAGTTTTACAACATGTACATAGTTTTCTTCTTGTGAAAGTGTTTTTATACGTTACATGCTCCTTTTGTTCTACTAAGCCATGTGTATACGCTTCTTGGACAAAGTGAACCTGCATATAGCTCTCTTTCTTCATCCTTTGGAGTCTGGCTTGTAATCGTTTGTTGTTGTACTATGAAGTGTCATCTGAGTGAGTTTCCATTATATTACTTCTTAACTGATTCCTTTGAACTGCCTTACATTTTGTCACATCTGTAAAAACAACTACCATGCATTCTGTCACATCTGATATCTCCTCTTTAGATTCATCTAGTTACCATATACAAGTGAGTTGTTCTACTACAAGTGGGTTGCCATCAAGTACAACACATGCATCATAATGCCAACACTTATGTCCACGATCGTAGATTTTGTATAAGAACCACATTAAAGGCTCATGATCTTTGGGACTATATCATGAATGGACTTCCAAAACCTAAGAATGAAGTATAAGAATGAGCCCTTAGTAATGCTAAGAGGGAACAATGGAAGAAAGAAAAAAAGAACAATACACAAGTGTTGCATATTATCCATCAAGGAGAGGATCGAGCAATGTTACAAACAATTATGATCATGACTTCAATAGAGATAGCATGGGAGACTTTGACGATAAGCTATAAAGGTATTTCCAAAGTGAATATTATTAAGTTATAGAACACTAGAAGATATTTTGAAATTTTAAAGATGAAGGAAATAAAGGATATCAATTCATTTATGAATCGAGTCTTGGTTACATCATTTAAAAAATTATGGTGTTGACATAGAAGATCAAAAGGCGGTTGAGAAGGTCCTCAGATCATTTTCTACCAAATTTGATGTTGTGGTAGTAGGCATAGAAGAAGACAAGGATTTGGAAACACTAATAGTTGATGATTTGATGGGATCACTTCTATCCCATGAGGCAAGGGTAGACAAAAATAAGGATTCCACTTTAGAAACCACTTTTTAAATTCATGTTTTTATCTCAAAAAGTAGAGGTCGAGGCAAAGGTAGATCGAGAGTCATAGGATGAGGTGGAAGACATGGTGCTCAAAGAGATGGATAAGAAGAGCAAGAACAAGAAAGTTGAAGCAATAGAAGAAGCTTCAACAACAATCAAGAGTTGAGGTGTTATTACTGCAATAAATTGGGTCACTATGCTCGTGATTGTAGGAAGAATATATTTGATGAAGGAAAGCATAGAGGTAATGTAACAACAGAGAACATTGACTCCATGTTCCTAGATTGGCATACCAGCACAAACCTTCTAATAATGTGTTGCTATTATACAGTGGTTATAGTAACAACATGATAGGTAACAAGAATTTGGTTGTGAATTTGGATCAATATGTGAAGACACAGGTAAATTTGGGGACTCACAAGATTGTGGATGTAGATGGGAAAGGATAGTTCAACATCATGACCAAGCAGGGGGTTAAAAATACAATCTCAGAGGTATATTATGTCCCTGGTCTCAAACATAATTTGATAAGTGTTCATCAATTGATGTAGAAGGGATACAAAGTTATATTTTGAGGAAAAGAGTATCTTATATATGAAAATCCTCCAAGCAAGCCATTTATAGAAAAGGTGCAGATGACAAGGAACAAAATCTTTCATCTAATAAGGAATTATAGTGTTTAGGTTAGTCCTTTATAGTTCCATGCTTTAATGATTACTGGTTATGAAACTTTCGGTTTGGACACTTCCACTTATATGGTTTAATATTATTGTAGTAGAAATAGATGGTCTGAGGGTTACTTCCCATCAAAGAACCTACTAGTACTTGTGAGTGTTGCATCTTTGGAAAGAAACATTATGAAATTCTTCAAAAGGGAGTTGCATATAGAGATAATCAGCCGATAGAGCTAGTTGATATGGACTTGTGTGGACCTATGAGGACATATTCGATTGGTGCAAGTTGCTACTTCCTCACTTTCATTGATGATTATAACATAAAGACATGGGTTCACTTGTTGAAGAATAAGTCTAAACAATTTGCAGAGTTGAAAGAATTGAAAGGCTTGACATAGAACCAGAGTGATTGACAGATCAAGGTATTGAGGTCAGATAGTGTTGGTGAATATGATTTGAAAGCATTCCATAATTAGTGAAAATAACATAAAATTAGAAGTCAGTTTACAATTAGATACACACTACAGGAAATGGTGTAGCATAGATAAAGATAGGGATAATTATGAACATGCAAAGGAGCATGTTGAAGTTGTCTAATGAGTATTGGGAAGAATTAGTTGCATGTTTTGTTTATGTGATAAAGAGATCTCCCTCAAAGAGTGTGATTGATAAAGTTCTAGAAGAAGCATGGTTAGGAATGTCTTGCATTGTATCTCATCTCAGAGTGTTTGTACATGTCGCTTATGCAATTGTGCCTAAGAAGCTAAGAGGTAAGTTGAATGATAAAAGTGAAAAATGCATATTTACTGGTTATAGTGAGAAATCAAAAGCTTACAAATTGTATAACCCTATGACCATGAAGACCATAGTCAACAGAGATGTTGTGCTCAAAGAACAAGATTCATGGAATGGGAGTATAGGCAAAACAATTGAATCAAGTGTGCCATTGATGGAAGAAGATGATGTAGCAGAAAATGAGTAGCAAGAATCACAAGACACCAATCATAGTCACACCAATAAGGACTCCAAGATTTTCTAAACAACATGGATCTTCAAGAAGATCAACATATTAGAATTCTCCTAGCAATAAATTGGGTGATTAAGAAAGTAATGGTGAGAGAAAAATGATAATTCTAAAATATATTTATGATGATTTGTATGTTATATTAAATTTCACATTGTTTTCAGTCCAACCTTCTTTGTTTAAAGAAAAAATCAGAGATGAAAATTGGGTGTAAGCCATAGATTAAGAAATTGAAGTTATTTAAAAGAATTATACATGGTATTTGGTCGATTTACCAAAGGATAAAAGCCTCATTCATGTGAAATGGGTGTACAAGACAAAGTTGAATGAGAAAGGAGAAATTGATTGAGTTAAAGCAACCGAGAATATATTTTGGATAAACATTTTCTTTGATACCTAGATTGGATATTGTAAGAGCATTACTAGCCATAAGATCAGAATAAATGGAAGGTATATCAGAGGGATGTGAAATCAACCTTCTTGAATAGAATTATAGAAGAACAAATCTATGTGCAACACCCTCCATGACATGAAGTTGAGGGACAAGAATATAAAGTTTACAGGTTGAAGAAAGCACTCTATGGACTCAAACAAATGCCTCGACCTTGCTATAGTAGAATTGACAACTACATGTTCAAAAATAGATTTTGAAAAATCTGCATTGATCCTACCTAGTATAGAAAGGTAAATGAGCATGGACATATTTTGATCGTTTTCCTGTATGTTGATGACATGATTTATATTGGTGATATTGAGTTCGATGAATTTAAAGAAGCCATCAAATAATAATTTGAGATGACATATATTGGTCTTATGAAATATTTTCTTGGCATAGAAGTTGAGAAATCTAAAAAATTGATTTTCATTTTTCAAAATAAATATTGTAAATATCTGTTGAAAGATATTATGCTATAAGACCATATATTATGCATGGAGTGAGTTTCATTTCCAGATTTATGGAATCTTCAAAACACACACATTTGAGAGAAGGAAAAATGATTCTAAGATACATAGCAGGAACCATAGGTTGTAGTATAATGTATGCAAGAACAAAAAATAAAGATTTATTTGGATATGGAAATGGTGATTTTGTAGATAGCTTGGATGAGAGGAAGAGCACTTCTGGTTATGTGTGCAATCTTGGTTCAATGTGATTTCATAGGCATCTAAGAAGAAACCTATTTCGGCACTTTTGTAAATAGAATAAGAATTTGCAACCACAACATCAACATCATACCAAGAGATATGGTTAAGAATAGTGTTAGATTGACTCAAGCAGAAATGACAAGGATTAACAACGATATATTGTAACAACACCTCAGTCATTGCACTATCCAAGAATAGTGCGTTTCATCAATAGAATAATCATATTGATACAAGATATCAATTCTATAGAGAACTTGTGAACAATGGAGAAGTCTACTTGAAGCCTTGTAGATCGAGTGATAAATTGGTTGATATATTCACTAAGCCAATAGCAAAATATGTATATGAGTTTCATACAACAAACTTGGGTGTTGAAATTGTTACACAAAAATATCGTCACCTTGATTATTTGTAGTCGGTATGGGTCTATCACCACCTATACCAGCTTCCTAAGCAAGTCTCAAACTTCATCTCTTCAAAACAAGCTTTAGAAATGAGAGAAAGACATCAAAAAAGCAATGTAACTCTAGTTCTGCACTTTCTCTCACTTTTTCCTGCGGGCCCGCACCTTTTGTTCAGGATATCTGTGTACTTATACGCTCTGTATGTAAAGGGGAGGGTGCGTACCCCTGTGAAAGTCAAAAGGCACAATTTTTATCTTAAAAAACTCAGTTTGGGTTAATTCTAGAGTTTTCTAGAAGGATTTGTTACGTGGATTGTTCGCTCCAAGTGGTTCATGCATCCCATAAGAGGAGGAACTAATCCCTTGTTAAGAGGAGCTATCCCTTTGAAGGAGGACCTGGTAACTGATCTCCATTGCACTATAAATTGAGGCATTGGGTCAGTGGCTGGAGAGGTTACAAGCTGAACTTTTGATCGTAAATGCTAGTGAAATCAAGACGTCCTATTTGAGCTCAAGAGGAGAGATCACATACCTTTTTGGCTTCATTGGGAAGTGAGTGAAGCTTGTCAAAGTAGAGGAGACTTCTTGTTGGACCCTGGGAGGAGCTTGTACAACGTCAAGGCAAAGTTTGTAAAGTTCTTCTCCTTTTGAATTAATACAATCAAGCTCATTTTTCACAACAAGTATCTCATGTTATTTGTTTCATGGACTCCTTGACTTTCATGTTAAATATGTTATAATACTAGTTATTCAGGTGCTATTTAATCATTTGCCTTGTTGTGCTTGCAGGTTTGTGACAAAGGAACTTACTTGGATCAAAGGAGCGAAGGCATCTCCAAACTTGCGGTGGACATGAGGTAGGCCTTAAACACATTTGTTTGCCATTATTTATAAAGTGTATTTAGAGAAAGATAATGTCTGGTCGGTTTGTTTGTCATTAGGTCTTCATTAGATTCTAGGAAGGTCTATCTTGTCCGCAAGATCGACTCATCCCGCGTGACAAAATGGCAACTCCGCTGGGGACTTGATTGTTTTCCTCGTTTTTCTTTGACTTGAGAAACTTGTCTTTTTGTTTCTGTTTTTGGCTTGTTTTGTGTGGATTTGGGTAGACTTAGTGGATTTAGCTTTGTTTTTTATTTTTCATTACTTTGGTCGAAGTCCGCAGTCTGCACGTGTATCATAGTGCGTACCTGTACGCACTTTTACTTTGTGCACAGAGCGTACCCGCACTGTGTAAACTCTGAACCTGTGTACCCTGCTAAATTTTTGAAAATTTTGACTTTTTCTCTTTAAGTTAGTTTTTTTTTTTTTTTCTAGTGGTTATCCTCTTCCCATACCTGCATGTGACTGGTTGAAATCTTTCCTTGGTTTAATTTCATTAGCATTAGGGTTTTAGGTGAAATTCCTAGAAGTTTTGCTTGTTGGGTTGTTTTTTGATTTGGTTGTGTAGTGGCTCTGAGGTTAGAGGCTGTAGGGACTTCAGATCACCTTAGTGTCTACCAGTCTTCTTGAGAGTTTGACCATTATGAAATCTCCCCCTCTTGAGAAATCCGCTTTGAGTTTTCTCTTTTCAAAACTTCGATAAGCTAGTGATTGAAAGTTTGGATTTTCATTTTAAAAAGGAAAACAAAATTGGTTGTTCTTGACTTATTTGTGATTCTGAACAAATGTCCTTGGTTTGCTTGTAACCAAGTAAAACATCCTCAAAAAGACTTTTTGTGATCTTTTACTTCAAATAGGTTTTCTTAGTTTGTAGATCTTAAGCTTCCTTTATTCAATAGTTTTCTCAAAGATTTGCTTTAGTTATAGTTTTAAATGTTTTTTAAAAAAATATGAAAGGTGTCTTTTGAAAAAGTTTGTTTTTAGTAGCATTTGAATATTTGAATGAAAAAGAGAAATTCTTGTGAAATAATTAGTTGTCTCGTTTTTGAGTGCATTGAAACGAATACTTTTCTTTTGATTTGATCGTTAAGAAAGATTTGTGTTTTTAAGTATTTGCATCTTCCAACTCTTTCCTAGCTAG
>APFE030313287.1:36564-58951 GCA_000404065.3 Pinus taeda | reverse complement strand
TCAGAAGATGCCCTTCGAACTCATTAATGCAGGAGCCACTTTCCAGAGGGCGATGGATATCGCTTTCAAAGGGTTAATTAATAGAAAAGTAGTTGTCTATTTAGATGACATTACTGTATTTTCAAGAGAAAGATCCAATCACTTGCAAGATTTGAATCAAATCTTCCAACGCTGTAAGAAATACGGTATTTCTCTGAACCCTAAAAAATCTTTTTTCGCCCTTGATCAAGGTAAGCTCCTAGGCTTTATTGTATCTAAAGATGGCATCTATATCGACCCAGACAGGATTAGTGAAATTTCTGAAATCCCTTTTCCTCATAATAAAAAATCCATGTAGTCATTCTTAGGCCAAATTAATTTTGTAAAAAGATTCATTCCAAATTTTTCTCAAATTATTTTACCACTCCAAAATATGATTAAGAACAATTCAGTCTTCAAATGGGGAGTACCAGAGAAGGAAGCATTTGAACTAATCAAGAAATCAATAATCAATGCCCCAGCTCTAAATACCCCAAATTTTTCTAATCATTTTACATTGTACACCATCGCATCCGATTCTTCTTACGCCGCAGTACTTACACAGATCAATGATCACAATTTGGAAGCACCGATTTCATTCTATAGCTCAAATCTTCAAGGTGTAGAATTGAACTATTCTGAAGTAGAAAAATAAGCCTTTGCTGTGTATAAAGCGGTTAAACATTACAGACCATTCCTGCTGAAAGCTCATACAAAGGTCATAGTTCCTTTCTCCTCAGTTAGACAATTGTTAATCCAGAGAGAACTAGGAGAAAAAAGGGAAAATTGGGTAACAGTGCTTCAGGAATACGACATAGAAATAAAGCCGACAAAGATTGTTAGAGGTCAAGGTTTTTGCAGGTTATTGGCAGGCGCATCCGACATTCCAGAATCAAGCGATACAGATCAACCTGAAATCATCAATCAGGTAAGTGCCACCGATTCTGAATCATAGTATGCTGATTTAATATTTTACCTAAAAAACGTATATGCACCTCCCAACTTATCCTACAAAAACAAAAGGGCCATAAGGTTGAAAGCAAAGAATTTTACCATTATTGATGATGTTCTGTTTAAACAAAATTATGATTCCATTTTACTAAGATGCCTTGAGAAACAGGAAGCACAAAAAGTCTTGCAGGAATTACACGACGGACCAGCAAGAGGCCACTTCGGGGCTGATACAACAGCTCACAAAGTCATCCATGCTGGATATTACTGGCCCACTTTGTTTAGAGACGCTCATGAATATGTAAGGAAATGCCCAAGTTGTCAGACTTCAAGTGGAAGACTAAATAAATCAGCCTTTCCCCTACAACCGGTCAACATTGAACAACCATTTGAGCAATGGGGATTGGACATTATCGGAGAAATTAATCCTAATTCTTCCGAACAGCAAAAGTATATCCTTACTACTACTGATTACTTCACCAAGTGGGTTGAAGCAATTCTGCTAAAGACAACAAACTCTAAAGCCATTATTGAATTCATAGATCAATTCATCATTACCAGGTTTGGTGTCCCGAACGCTCTTGTTTTTGATAATGCATCATATTTTTCAGCAATGCATGTTTTGATTTCGCAATCAAAAGAGGTTTCAAACTCAAATATTCAGCTAACTATTATCCTCAAGGTAACGGTTTAGCAGAATCTACAAACAAAAACCTTATTAAAATTATCAAGCGAACTATCGAACATAATCACAAGACTTGGCACAAATCTTTAATATTTGCACTATGGGCTGACAGGATAACGCAAAAATCTTCTATAGGTTCTTCGCCATTTAAACTCATCTATGGAAAAGAAGCTGTACTACCAACAAATCTGATTCTTCCTTCCCTAGCTCTAGTTCAATTTATTGAAGAAACTCTTTCTTCTTCTTTACAACTTAGGCATGACCAAATCTTGAAATTAGAAGAAGAAAGAGAAAAAGCCAAAATTACCCATGCGAAACATCAGCAGATCATCAAAACATCATTTGATTCAATCTCGTCTGGTTCTAAGCAATTCCAAGTTGGAGATTTAGTCCTGAAATGGGACAAAGCCCATGAAGATAAAGGAAAACACACCAAATTCTAGAAAATGTGGCTTGGACCGTTTTAGATCTGTGAAAAGATAGGCCATTCGACCTTTATGTTACAAGATTTATCAGGGTTGAAAGATTCTACCCTTTTTAATGGCCTAGTCTTAAAGAAATTTTTCAACTGAGGAGGTAACCCCTTTTCCTTTTAGTTAGCATTTTTATAGTTTGTAGCAAAACTAGAAAATAAGACTGTAAGGCATTTTCTATTTGACATTTGCTGTATTTGAAAAGTTTCTCAGAAACAAGCAATGCGATATTTACTTTTAAAATAATTAGAAGTATTAAACAAAAGGAATAATTTCTAGGAAATTAGTTATAATTGCATTCTAAGATTACAATACGATCCTAGTAAACTCCTCTTGAAGTATAAATCTTGTAAATCTTTTTAGATTTTTCAAAAATTGGTTATAAAAAGGTTATCAATATTAAAATAGAAACTAGTCCAAATTCAACATCTTAAACTCTTACCTTGTCATCCATCCTACCTTAAGGAGGAAAATTGTCTATCCCATTTTACTTAAGTTCATGATTATTCAGGATGCAATTCCATGAATGCTAGATATAAAAGTTGAGAGGTCTTATCACAAGCCTGCTTACCATGATCATAGGAAAATAGTTTGGCCGACATTACCAATACTGCATACCAAAACAGGGTAATGGCTTCAATTGTAAGACAAGGGGTCTCATCACGAGCCAGCTTGTTCGGTCAGATTACTACCAGTGAATGGCATTGTCAATCAACTGGCCACCACACCAGGGCAATGAATTTTTATCTTACAAAAGAATAGAAAAGGAAAATCAAAACAAATGTGAAAAAACATGATTTTGAATTCATTATGTTAATCATGCTCTCAAAGTGAACAGGACAATAGACAATGATATGGTTAAAAGGTATCCCTGCCGAGACTATGGATGTTTGCTGGCAGCAGAGGCACTACCTATGACAAATGAGTTAATTTTAATAGTTGGATTGGAATAGTCTCCTATTTTATCAATATCAACCAATAAGTGCCAATTTGAAAATTTGGAATGTATCTATTTTCACCAAGGGAGGAAATTAGCGAAGAAAGTTTTGTTTCCTTAAAATGCAACGATATCTAGTTATATTAGAAATTTCCCTTTTGAATAAAATTTCTATTATGAAAAAGTTTAAGTATCTTTTTTACTATTCAGAGATAATTGCTTCTCCTAGCGAATCGCCAATTGTTGTGCCCTACAACAACCCCCCATTTCATATCATTAAAATTCCAAAAAATATAATGTGAAATGGGTCCCTTTTTAATTTTTGTTTTTAAATTGGTATCAATTTAAGGTTCTATTTCGCAAAGAGGCTTTTAATAAAACCATTCAAAAAACACCGATATAAAACGATTTACTTTCTTCATTGTGATAAAGTGATCGCAAGATCGCATATTGCAATGACAAAGAAAATATAATGTAAGGGACATATTGGTTTTCGCTGACGCGAAATCGCTATCGGATATCGGCAAAGCATAAAATGACACAAGTAATGATCTTTGCTACCATGCGATGCAAAATCGGCAATCGACAATCGGCGATAACATCTAAAGTGCACCTAAGCTTCCCCTCATCCAATGCGATGCGATATCGGATCGGAAGTCAATGATTCACCATGCCCTCATCCTAAGCGGTACTACCAGCGATACCCAATGCGATGCGATATTGGATATCGGCGATCGGGGATTCCAAGCAAAACCAATGAAATAATTCAAACATTTCACCATGCCCGATTTCGCAAAAGGTAAATCGCACATTTCTCAACGTAACAATCATAAAGGCAGTTTGATTTGATTTATTCGTAATTAAGGCCATATCCTTTAGAAAAGCCACTCATCCATGTTCAAACCGCCAAATAGCCCTCAACATGCTTCAAATAAATCATTTATCCATTAATCGAAGCAATTGTAATTAATAAGGCTGACAGGCCGTAATGATCATTTAATAAGAAAACAGGCTTGAGGCCATCCACGTATTTGCTCCTAAGGCCACCTTAAGTCGATTAATTACTGTGAATGCGCCAAGATATATATGTACTTCACTCTGTTTGATTGATGATATTGTTGCATGTGTTGCGCTTATCTTTCACTCTGCGCAGAATTCTTTCACAGAAACAGAAGAAAGAGGAATGGGAAAGAAATCCAAGAAGACTACAATGCCTACTGCTCCGCCAACCGCAGGGCTAACTGTCGCTGATCCAACTCGGAAGAACAAAGGACTAATATCAGATACAACATTCCTAGGACTCCGCAAGACCACTTGGCAGGGGATCTATAATTTGATTGAGGCAGAAGGGCCAATGGTGACCGAAGTGGAGATTTCATGCGACAATACCAGCAAGTCCGATGCCAATCTAAAAGACTTGGCTGATTCCTTCTTACACAGAATAGCGGCCCGGGAGCAGGTTCTTCCTTACACAGATGTGGTAAGGTGGGCACTCCAAGAACTCCCAATTGTTGATAGACTGTTTGAATCTACGGATGGGACGGTTTTCGGCTCGTTTCAAGCCGAAGACCTACGGCTAATGTATCACCTGCCACGAGAAGGGAAGAAGTATAATGCTGCATTTTTGGAGAAGTTTCGAGAAGAAAACAAGACCGAATCTGAACCTATTCAAGACTGGAGACATCATCCAGTAAAACAGAAGCACGAGACCTCGGGTAAGTACTCAGTTGACTCCCTGTGTTCTCCTTACTGTTATGCTGGAGTTTTGATGTGTAGGCTATGGGGAATGCATGACTCTGCCAATATCACCATAGAAATGGTTCCCCTAATTGAGGTAGCATGCAATGGGGAAATCATGGACTGGGCGGATATATTGTCCAACAAGTTAGCCAAAGCCATTCTTGACTTCAGGTCTGACTATCGTGTCACAGAAAGGGTTATTCCGCCATTTTACTATAGTGCATATATTATGGATGTGTTGTGTTTTAATTTTGAATTTCCTGTACTGGATGGAGGTGGACGTCGAAGACCCCAACCCATTCACAAATATCTCGAAAACTTTGGAAGACTATATAAGCACCACATGTACCAAATCTGCAACGGTTTTATGTTACAAATTATTATTTAATTTTTAATAAGCCTGCCCCTAAAATGTCCGAGCAAGCAGCTGTAGATTTGACTGCAGTAGCAAGTTGGTTTGGGGAAGAGAAATTCACTTATATCAAAGTTTTTGGCAGCCAGGCTAAACCACATGTGTTACCACTCTACATCCCTGATAAGTTACTTGCCAGGGAGGTAGCCTATCAAATCAGTGCCGAAGGGGTTACCCAAACCCTGAAAGGGCTAAAAAGCATGTTTGGCCTTCTTTTCCATTGAGAATTGGAATGTATACACTGCATTGCATCAAGCATGTAGAGAAGGAAGCCGGGAAAATAAATTTTCTCACTCTGGCTACCCTGCCAAGGAGGCAGAACGATCCAAGGAAAATCGCTTACAATGCGCTCGACCAGGCCAAATTGGCCAAGGTCGAGCATAAAGAAGACAAATTCGAGGACTTATTTGTATCAGGCGAATCATTGTATCAAGTCAAGTCGCTTGCCTGAAATGTTTATAACGACGAAGGACTAGTTGAGTTTAACAGAATCAGAGAACAAAGGTTGCAAACTCTGCCTCTAGACCTGTTAGCAACTGTACCGACAGGCACCAGGTCAAGCGAGTCTGAACAGTGACATAATACACCACCTCCTACTACATCAACATAGCAGGAGGAGACGCATGGCCAAAGGCAGGAGCTAACTCAGGAAAATGCACACCAACAAAAAGAAACCCAAACAAAGACCCAAGAGGAGAGCAGCTCTAAAGGTAACCAGGATCCATTAGTTGATCCGAACTTGCTCCAACAATGGAATCAATTCAGTACGATCATCAATAACTTAGAGTGCTCAAATGATGGTGAGGTTTCAAAGGAAGGCGATACACAGGAAGCGACATCGAAACCAGTTTCAGGTGAAACCAGTGGCATACCCAAAACAAAAGGATTAGAGATAATTCCTAAAGATCCGACGGGGGAGATCGTTTTGCAAATTGAAGAAATCCCCCCTTTAGATATATTTTATAGCCCTAAGCATAAAGCCGTCGTAAAGCGACAGAGGAAAAGGAGAAGAACTGATCAATCTTCCCCACTCCCTGAATCAACAGTAACGGGCAATGTATTATGGAAAGAAAAATTCAACCCCTCCGATGACTTAACCAGGCTATCATAGTTCGCTGGAGCATATTCGGCGGTGACTATTGATAAAGCAATGGAGGCGAGCAATTTGTTAAAAGCAAAGGATCAGGATATCTCTTCTCTACAGGCGAGATTATCAGAATTCCAGCAGAGGGCAGAGCAGGCCAAAAAAGAATTGCTAGCACAGCAACAGAACAATAACCAGCTGGTCAAGCAATTACAATAGCAAAAATAGAGGATAGATGAAGGTGCGGTGCAAAGACAGAAGGAGCTATCAGTGGCACTGGAGCAGTTAAGAATATCGACTGAGGGAGCAATAAAAGCAAAAGACGAACAAATCACTCAATTGACCACTCAAATTGAGCAAATGAAAAATCTCCCTAAGATAGATGAATTTAAAGAAGAAGCGCTCCAGCTAAATAAAGGATTGATTAATCAGGTTAAGCTATTATGTCAACATCTCATACGAGCAGAACCATTGTGCGAATTGTCAGCATCCATAAGCGAAAAGGTAGAAAAAGCAAGGGCTGACTTGGATCAGGCAGAAGAAACACTGACAGACTTTATAGAATGGCAGGATTCAGATGTAGGTTGGGAAGCCAATCTACCAAGAATTCTAGAATCGCACAAAGAAATATTGTTCACAGAGTGGAAATCACAACTGATGAAATCAGAAAGAGCGACTTCCAGATGCAGGACAATCAGTGGAAATTTAATTGAATTAGTAAATAATACATTGTATTTATCTAACACAATTTCCCAATGCACTCCAGGTCAATTAACAATAGCAAATATATTGGAGCATTCATGCTATCCGGACTTGGAGAAAAGCGCAAGATTGATCGCTGGAGTCAACAGTCTGACATGGGATGCATATTGGTTCTTTTTAATCAAACCATACAGCCAAAGAGCCGTCTTGAAGTGCCTAACCGATGATGTCGGTTATATGATACCTGACATCCAGGATGCCACCTTCGCCGCCCAATTCAGTTCACGCCTCAACAAACCACCAGAAGTAGAACCGATGCTCGCGATAAGTCAGCTAAGGTTTAAGGGCAAGCAACCTGAGGCATGACTCATTTCACCAACTGCCAGATCGCCCCTCAGAAGTAGACCAGATTTACTGACACCAATATAGTAGGATTTTGTTTCATAGATCTTTTTAGTTTAGTAGTATTTAAAGACCCTTTCATGCATTTAGAAAGGGTCGTAAAAGTTTTGTATATGACTTAAACCCTAAAGCTGCACTATTGTACTTCAGGGATATTCTTTTATGAAACTTGACCAATTATTCCAAATTTGATGAGGAAGGCTTTTATGCAAATGTGCACTATTGTCATTATTTGAAAGCATTTCTGTGTTGAAGAAGGAATTTTGAATAGCGATTGATATTACAGATTGATCTACAACTCACATGGTACTATTATCTGCGTTTGTATTCTTTTTCGTTATATGAATTGTTATTGAAATCGCTCTTGCTATTATCACTTATATATATATGTGTTTTCCATAGCATTCTTTATGCATTCCACTATTGGTTGTTTATCGTATGCTCTTCTTTCAGACATATATATGTATCGATGATATGAACAATGAATGTAGTAATCTGTATGCACCGCTTCATTGTGACTATTCATGTGAAGCAATCTTTGAATGATTGAACATCCTTTATTTATTTCGCAGAGTCATCTATATGCCTGATAAATAGATAAAGATTATTTAACGCTACATTCTGAATGAATAAATTGTTCCCAGGATTAGTATTAGTTTCCCTACTTTTGTCAATAGAATAAGTCATTCGCCTATCATTCAAGCAATTTATTCATCACCCATCCATCCATTTTATTTCATTATCGGGAAATTGGTCCCGTTATCTCCAGTCGGAGCCACCATTCCAAACGGAAAAGGAGGTGTACTAAGGTCCGGATCGGGTGGTTATCCCCGATGTTGTGGCAACGATTTCCGAGGCCTCAACATGGCTGGAGAGGTTACAAGATGAACTTTTGAGGGTAAATGCTAGTGAAATCAAGACTTCCTATCTGAGCTTAAGAGGAGAGATCACATACCTTTTTGGCTTCATTGGGAAGTGAGTGAAGCTTGTCAAAGTAGAGGGGACTTCTTGTTGGACCCTGGGAGGAGCTTGTATAGCGTCAAGGCAAAGGTTGTAAAGTTCTTCTCCTTTTGAATTAATACAATCAAGCTCATTTTTCTCAACAAGTATCTCATGTTATTTGTTTCATGGACTCCTTGACTTTCATGTTGAATATGTTTTATAATACTGGTTATTCAGGTGCTATTTAATTGTTTGTCTTGTTTGTGCTTGCAGCTTTGTGACAAAGGAACTTACTTGGATCAAAGGAGCGAAGGGCATCTCCAAACTTGCGTTGGACATGAGGTAGGCCTTAAACACATTTGTTTGCCATTATTTATAAAGCGCATTTAGAGAAATATAGTGTCTGGTTGGTTTGTTTGTCATTAGGTCTTCATTAGATTCTAGGAAGGTCTATCTTGTCCGCAAGATCGACTCATCCCACGTGACAGAAAGTCTAGTTGAGACTTAAACAAGAAGACATATTTGAGTTGTCATGAGTAATGTCCTAGCTTAGCGGTTGTAATTAAGGGGGAGTTTTCAAGATAGCTAATTACTCCCATGCTAGATAACTGAGTCATGTTGAGTCAAGTCTAGTTGTGATATACCCCATAAATGTGAATATTCTTTTATTCTACTGCATTTTGAAACAAACTAGAAAATTGATTTAAAAGTTTTGGTTAATGAATAGAATTTCTGTTTTCAAATTATTAAAAGAAATGCAGTGCTGGAATTTTGACAAGAAAGTGATTTAAATATAATCCATGAAAAAAAACCTGTCAAAAGGTGATGGGTTTAATTCTCAAGAGATAGTTAGGTTGGGCAGTTACCAACCCTAACTACTCCTAAGAAAGGTTTTATCCCAAAACATCAAAAGGATGAGGGGTCTGAGATCAAAAAAAAAAAAGTACTATGTTGTAAGGATAGGTAGGCGTTAAAGTAGCCGAGTCTGGTGAGGACCAGATAACTACTACAGATCAAGATCTAGCTTCTTGGAAGAAGACCCAGAAATGGGAAGCTCAAAGGGAGACAGAGTTGTGATGCAAGTCTCAAGGTTGGGAGGCAAGACGAGTTGAAGAATTATAATTGTTTAGATTACCAGATAAGTACTATTATGGAATAATATCCTATTTAGTTGTTATTAGATTTACATAACAGAGTAACTTGTTTTAATAGTTGTCACAGTTAATTATGACTAAAGACATAATTTAGTTGATTACTCTATGTTTTCTTGGGTACATGAATTCCAATAAATTAAGCTTAAAGCTACTGACATGTAAATTCTAGCGAAAGGAAGAATGTGATATTAACTTTGATATATTTGTGAAAAACATAGAACACAACCAATACTATAGGTTTATAATATATAAGCCTAAAAGCAACTGTACTTGTAATTTTAGCGGAAGGAAAGACAACTAGGAATAACTCTCTCACCTTTGAATACAACATAGAAATAACCATCATAGAGAGGAATTAACCATAAAGGGAAAAGTATTGAAAAGTATACAGTGTTCAGATTCTGAATGTAGCAAGCAAAAGCCTAAGACTTGATATTCCCTTATAGAACAAGTAAAAATTCACCAACTAAGGAGTTGGGAGTAGAGGTCAAAACTAAAATAAACATTAATAGAAAAAGAATATCAATAGACAACTTATAGCCATCTACAAGCCTTAAAGTTATATGTATGGCACTATATCTCTTAAAAGAAAAAAAGGAGCACAACTCGATGAGATCATAATTCAGTGACTATTCACTAATTTAAGAAATCAAAATACTGAGAATGTTTTCTTGAAGATTAATCATACAGCTACAGTTAATGCATAAGATCTCTCAATATAGCCATTCAATAATTTTACAGCATAAACTATGAGAAAACATTTGTGAATACAGTAGGAATTTCCATCAAAATGCATAAGGAGAAATCTTTCTTAAAGTAATAACAACTATAAAATGTACAGTAAAAAATTACACGAGAGTTCCTCGCCTTCTTCATAGAAGTAAAATAGTAGCTGTAAAAACCATTTTTTCATTCTAACCAAACATTTAAGCGGAAGACCATCATAACCCCAACCATGACCATCAAATTCTGGAGATGGTCATCCATACACCAAAACCCACAGAGCTTAGACTTACGTGTAAACATCTAAGACTGAATGACCTCCTAACGCCATCCTTAGCAAGATAGCATGATGGATATACTCAAAGTCTCATTAAATAGGGTTTACATTAAATTAATGAGGAATCAAGCTCAACCCTTCCATGGGAATTTGCAAACCACAGATGTAAAGCCGAGGCCAAGTCTCATGATACATTCAAACCCTCAAATAAAAAATGGATCGGTGTTCACCATGTCTCATACACAGATAAGGCTGAAGGATGGTTCTGGAGAATTGACTGTCGGGAGAAAACTACCAGGATCGAAGTTCGCAAACCCTGGTAGAAACATTAAGAGAGCAAAAGTCAAGATTTTATAGAACATGAAATCTAAATAACTCTTGAATCACAATAAAAAAACTGTTGCCTCTTACCTGGAAAGCTATCAGGCACCTTTGGCTTGTTGAAGATCTTCTCCAACACACTCTTTTCAGCTTCAGCCATGGCGATATTTGTTGGAAAACAACAAATGTGAGAACGGAAAGGCTTCACTAACATAGTCGAAATGCTCAGAGATTCAACGAAATAAAATAGCTGAGGTTACTCACTAAAAACCCTTTGTCAAAATATGGAGCTAAAACTCTCACTAAAACACCCTCTTCCAGAGGTTAAAGCTGAAACCCTCCACAGTGAAATGTCAACAGAAAAACCCCTACCTATGCCTGACTTTGGCTTATGTTTCCCCGGCTCTGCCTCCACCATCAAATGACAAACTGGAATGAGGACCATTGATTGGGGCACGGTGAACCACGCGGAGGACAACCAACTGTAGCCTCTACCAAAAACTCGCAAAGGAACAACCTCTGATCCCTAGGCAGGTGACTAGGCCAACTTAATGACTACCATAAGGGAGATGTACTAGTTGCAGTTTATACATTGTACACACACACTTATGCATTCAATTTGTTATATAATGCACAACTTAAAGTGTTATGACATAGTCAATGGTATATCCTCAACAAATTTATGCAATAATCATAGCAAGGCAACCTTTTCATTATACCCGACAATCTTTTTAGTGCTGACTATTATAATCATAAGGTCGGAACGAATAATTATCCGAATACAGTGAAAAATAACTCTGAAGTTAATTTATCTATGTTTCAATGGTAATAATATATTTTTAGAGTAATGATTTAGACTGTGGTAAATTTCAAAAAAAATATTATTACGTAATGGTTCTTATTTATGGGTTTGTGACATATAGTATCAGAGCAGGCTCAAGTTGCTAAATTGAGACCTGTGGGATCAAGGAAGTAACAAATTATGTGAAATCCAGGTAGGAAGCAGGAAAAACTAGTATGAGGAGGACAAGAAATCCACCATTCAGACCATTTTGGGAGGGAAATCCTGAAGTGTGGGTACAACTGGGTAAGGAAACACAAAACACCGACATAGACATTAGGGAGACAGTACATGAATTAAAGGATGAAATGGTCCGGCTATAGGCAGATAACCAAAGATTAATGTAGGAACAAGAATAAATTAAGAAGATTCTATCTGATAGACAAAATAACCAACCCCTAATTCCCAACGCCAAACATAGAAATGCATCAGGGGAACAAGAATTCTGAACTGAAGACATGGAAACCGGTGGTGGAGAAGAGAATCATGAAGAGGAATTAGATAATGTGTCCAATCATAGAACACCGAAGAGGCAGAAAGTGGAATTATAGGGCAAGTTTCAAAAGATAAAACCCACTCTCTTTGATGGGGAATAGGAAGAGGCAGAGGAAGCATGGCTCATAAATATTAATAAATATATCTAACTATATGAGTATGACCAAAACCTAAAGGCCCGTTTGGCTATTTTTCAACTACAAGGAAAGGCCATGTTGTGGTGGGAGGAAGTAAAGACTGTTAGAGGGGTGGATGAACAAAGTATCACTTGGGAAAAACTCCAGAGATATTTTAAGGAAAAACATTTAACAGAAAGATTCTATGATGAAAATCTAAAGAATTTCATGATCTCTGACTAGTACAAATGTCCATGGATGAATTCATAACAAAGTTTACTTCATTACTCCGATACGTGCCATACATAGGTGAAGAAAAGGCAAAGGTACAATGATTCATCAGCAACTTACCTCTATTTATGAAGGAATGACTCGAATTTGATACCTTGAAGACCATGGATCAGGTGATCCATAAGGCACGAATTTGCTATCAACAGAATAGGCCAAAAGGGGACACGAACAAGAAGTGGAATGATAAGAAAGGAAATAAATTTGTTCCCAATCAGAAAGGGAACAAAGGTTCTGGTAGTAAAGGGGTGTATAAAGGACAAAATAACAGAAATTTTAATAAAAAATTAGCACATATTTAAAGTACCAGGCGAAGGTGGAACTGAGGGGCAACCGAGCAAAGCTGGTGTGGAATTGGCTAGCAGGCCCCTTATGAAGTGTTGGGGATGCGGAGGCCTGCATTATATAAAAAACTACCCACAACACATAGGAGATGATTATATTTCTCAGTTACAAGAAGCCTCTATAGTGGGATATGTAGCAAGAAGTCTTCCAAAAATTTATGCAGCCCTAGAAGACCGTCTAGCAGAATTTCAGCCAACAATGACTGAGTTTGAAGGTAAAATTGTGGACCAAGCTATGTCTATTTTAATTGACCCTGGGGCTACTTTGAGTTATGTTATCCCTAAGACTATAGAACAATGTAAATTACAAACAGAAAAGTTTAAAAACTCATGGTTGGTACAGCTAGCCACTGGAGCCAAAAGAAGAGTTTTGGCCAAAGTTAGTAATTTTCCACTAGTGTTAGCTAATCATTCCATCATGGTAGAACTGAATGTATTTCCCTTAGGGTCTTATGATGTCCTTATTGGTATGGACTAGTTAGAAAAACATTGGTCCCTTCTAAACTGCAAAACTAAGACCATTAATTTTCGGGATGATAAAGGTGAAAGACAAGAAAATCAAGGCATTCAAAAGCCTTTACAAGTAAGACCAGTGACAACTTCACAGCTAGCCAAATGAATAAGAAAGGGCTGTCATATTTTCACCATATAGGCAGGGTATGCTAAATCTAAGGAGAAATATGTTGCTCTAGAGAATATACCGATGATTCAGAATTTTCCAGATGTCTTCCCTGGGGAAATTTCAAGTTTACCTCCAAAAAGAGACATAAATTTTACAATTGAGTTTATTTCGGGAGCTGGCCCAGTCTCCTGAGCTCGTTACCGCATGAGTGTACCCAAATTAATAGAATTAAAAATGCAACCACAAGAGCTACTGGATAAGAAGTATATTCGGCCTAGTGTGTCTCCTTGGGGAGCCCCGATATTATTCATTAAGAAGAAAGATGGCACATTGTGAATGTGTATGGACTACTGTGAATTAAACAAATTGACCATTAAAAATAAATATCCCCTACCTCACATAGATGAACTGTTTGACCAAGTTAAGGGGGCAACCATCTTCTCTAAGATTGACCTCGCATTAGGCTATCATCAGATTCGGATAAAGGAGGAGGATATAGAAAAAATTGCTTTTAGAACTCGTTATGGGCATTATGAGTTTGTAGTGCTACCTTTCAGGTTAACTAATGCATCCGCAAATTTCATGTGTCTCATGAACAACATATTTCATCAATACCTAGACAAGTTTGTGTTAATCTTTATTGACGACATATTGATCTACTCCTAGAGCATTAAAGAACATAAGGAGAACCTCTACATTATTCTACAAGTTCTAAAGTTGTATGCCAAATACAACAAGTGTGATTTCTTCAAGGAACAAATCCAATACTTGGGACATATTATCACCAAGGAGGGAATTGCAGTAGACCCAGAGAAAATAAAAATCATCATGGAGTGGTCAATACCAAAGGATGTGGCAAACATAATATCGTTCATGGGTCTAGCGAGATATTATAGGTGATTCATAGAAGGTTTCTCTAGGGTAGCATACCCTATCACCTCTCTGCAAAAGAAAGGAAGAGCCTTTAAATGGACCCCTGACCACCAAAGGAGTTTTGACTGGCTCAAGAAATTACTCACCACTACCCCAATTTTAAGTATTTTTTATCCTAACAAAGAGTACGTGGTATGTACCGATGCAAGCAAAGAAGGGTTAGGTGGCATATTAACACAAGAAGGTAGGGTTATAGCCTATGATTCAAGGAAGGTCAAATAATATGAAAAAAAGTACTCTGCATATGGTTTGGAATTAACGATAGTGATTCACACCTTGAAAATGTGGCGACAGTACATTTGGGGCAAGATATTTATGCTATTCATGGATCATCACAGCTTGAAAAGCTATTTCAAGCAGCCCACCTCAAATGTTAGGAAATCTCGATGGGCTAATTTCCTAATCGAATTTGATTTTGAAATTAGACATTTGAAGGGAAAATAAAACCAAGTTGCGGATGCCCTAAGTCAAAAAGTAAATTGCTTATATGAAATTTCTTTTAGTGAGTCACGTACTACGTTCTATGAGTAGATTCGTGAAATAGCTAACCAAGACTTAGTGTATAAACATTTGTGGCAGCAATCTAAATTGGTAAACAACCATGAGTAGCAAATGGGAAATGAGGTTACTCCAAATGAACTACTGACCTATAGGAAAAGGCTATATTTACCTAACCAAAAATTTCTTAAAGATCTAATTATAGATGAATATCATAAAAGTCCTTATGTTAAGTGCCCAGGGTATCATAAAATGTTTTTTGTCCTTAGAAAGTAATTCTTTTGGCCCAGAATGAAGAAAGAAGTAGCAGAATATTTAGGAAACTGTTTGGAGTGCTAGTAGATTAAAGCAAGACACCAACACCTTGCAGGGTTGCTTCACCCACTACCTATTCCTGAATGGAAGTAGGAGGCTATATCTATGGATTTTATCACTGGTTTACCTAGATCAAAAAAATTAAACGACTCTATTATGGTGGTTGTTGATAAGTTAAGAAAATATACCCATTTTATACCCGTTCGTTCCACTTATAAAGAGGTACAAATTCCTAATATTTTCATGCAGAATATTTTCAAATTGCATGGCCTACCCAAGATGATAATTTCTAACCAAGATGGGAAATTTACATCAGCCTTTTGGAAGGCCCTGTTTGAGGGATTGGGTACTCAATTACATTTCAGTATCGCAAATCACACTCAAATGGATGTATAGACAAAAATAGTTAATCAAGTAGTCGAAGAGATGTTGTGAGTCTATGTGATGCAACAACCCTCTAAGTGGGAGGATTACTTACATCTAGTAGAATTTGCATAAAACAATGGGTATCATACTTCACTACGAATGAGTCCATTTGAAGTACTATATAGGCGTAAGTGTAGAACACCCTTGTGTTGGAGCATTCCAGAGGAAAAACTAATGTTGGGACCAGATATGCTGGAAGAAATGGAGAGTATGGTGAAAAGTGTATGAAATAACTTAAAAGCAGCTAAGGACCAGCAAAAGAATTTTTTTGATCAGAAAAGGAGCTTACCAGAATTCCAGGTGGGAGAACATGTATATATATATCAGTACGAGCTAAGAAAAGTACCTTGCAATGGACCAGATGTTCTAAGTTAGCACCCTGATTTTGCGAACATTTTCAAATTTTAGTCTAAGTTGGGCTAGTGGCGTACCAGCTCACTTTACCTCGTCATATACATGTACACAATGTATTCCATGTTCTTTACTTAGGAAATACATTTATGATGCTAAACATATAATAAACTGGCAGGACATTTAGGTGAGCTGGTTCAGTCGAACTCCAGGAAGGTAGGCTGTCATGGATATATACAAAATATATAAATATAGATGTGTTTGTAAGAGGAGTGGTTATAGTTTAATGTACTTGTTTTTATTCATCTCAGAATTTGGAAAAATTCTATCTTCTTGTGTTTCAAGTTGAATCAGAAGAAGAATTCCTGGTAGAACCAATGGGTATACTCGATCGGAGAGAAGTAACATTGCAGATACGAGTTATCACCCAAGTTGAAATTCAATGGCAACATTTTGGGCCTAAAGAAGCCACCTAGGAAGATAAGCGGACCATGAGGGAAGCCTACCCTTACTTATTTTCATAGGGGAACATCAGGACAATGTTCAATCTTAGGGGGGAAAGATGTGATATCCCCCTTAAATGTGAATGTTCTTTTATTTTACTACATTTTAAAACAAACTGGAAAATTGATTTAAAATTTTTGGTTAATGAATAGAATTTCTATTTTGAAATTATTAAAAGAAATGTAGTGCTAGAATTTTGTCAAGAAAGTGATTTAAATATAATTCATGAGAAAACACCTGCCAGAAGGTGATGGGTATAATTCTGAAGAGACAGTTAGGTTGGGAAGTTACCAACCCTAACTACTCCTAAGAAATGTTTTATCCAAAAAAGATCAAGAGAATGAGGGATTTGAGATCAATAAAAAAAGGAAAAAAAGTATTGTGTTGTAAGGACAGGTAGGAGATGAAGTAGTTAAGTCTAGTTAGGACTAGATAACTACTACAAATCAACATCTAGCTTCTTGAAAGAAGAACTAGAAATGGGCAGCTCGAGGGGAGATAAAGGATTTGTGCTGCAAGCTAAATGTTGGGAGGCAAAATGAGTTAACAAATTCTGATTCTTCAGATTACCAGATAAGTACTATTCTAGAAGAGTATCTTGTTAGTTGTTTTTAGATTTACATAAGAGAGCAACTTGTTTTAATAGCTTTCAAAGTTAATTACGACTGAAGACAAAATTTAGTTGATTACTCTATGTTTGCTTAGGTACATGTATTCCAATAAATTAAACTTAAAGAAACTAACATGTAAATTCTAGCGGAAGGAAGAATCTGATATTAACTTTGATATATTTGTGAACAACATAGAATGCAACCAATACTATAGGTTTATAATATATAAGCTTAAAAGCAACTCTACTTGTAATTTTAGCAGAAGGAAAGACAACTAGGAATAACTCTGTCACCTTTGAATGGAACATAGAAATAACCATCATAAAGAGGAATTAACCGTAAAGGGAAAAGTATACAGCTTTTGGATTCTGAACGTCGCAAGAAAAAGCCTAACACTTGATATTCCCCTTTAGAAAACAAGTAAAATTGATAATAAATATTAACAGAAAGAGAAGATCAACAAAGAACTTACAACCATCTACAAGCCTTAAAGATATATGTATGGTATTGTATCTCTTAAAACCAAAAAAGGAGCACAACTCGACGAGACCCTAATTCAGTGACTAATCACTAATTTAAGAAATCGAAAAACTGAGACAATTTTCGTGCAGATTACTCATACAACTACAATTAATGCATAATAGCTCTCAGTATAACCATTCAGTAATTTTACAACATAAACCATGAGAAAACATTTGTGAATATAGTAGGAATTTCCATCGACATGCATAAGGAGAAACCTTTCTTAAAGTAATAACAGCTGTAAAATGTACATCCATAAATTACATGAGAGTTCCTCACCTTCTCCAAAGAAGTAAAATAGTAGACGTGAAAACGATGTTTTCCTTATAACCAAACATTTAAGCAGAAGATCATCATAACCCAAAACATGACCATCAAATTCTGGAGATGGTCATCGAGACACCAAAAACCCTAGAGTTTAGCCTTATGTGTAAACAACTAAGACTGAACGACCTCCTAACGCCATCCCTAGAAAGATAGCATAATGGATAGACTCCAAGTCTCATTAAATATGGCTTACATTAAAATAATGAGGAATCAAGCACAACCCTTCCAAAGGAATTTGTAAACCACACATGTAAAGCTGAGACCAAGTCTCATGATACATTCAAACCCTCAAAGAAAAATTGGAGTGGTGTTCACCATGTCTCATACCGGGATAAGGCCGAAGGATAGTTCTAGAGAATTGACCATCAGGAGGAAACCACCAGGATCGAAGTCCACAAACCCTGGAAGAAACATTAAGAGAGTAAAAGTCAAGATTTTATACAACAGGAAACCAAAATAACTTTTGAATCATAAAAATAAAAATTACTACCTCTTACCTGGAGAGATTTTGGGCACCTTTGACTTGTCGAGGATCTTCTCCAACACACTCTGTTCAGCTTCATCCATGGCAGTATATGTTGGCAAACAACAAGCTGTGAGAACAACAAGGCTTCACCAGCATAGTCGAAACGCTCAGAGATTCAACAGAATAAAACAACTGAGGTTACTCACTAAAAACCCTTTGTTGGAAGATGGAGCCATAACTCTCACTGAAACACCCTCTTCCAGAGGTTAAAGCTGAAACCCTCCACAATGAAATGTCAACAAAAAAACCCCAACCTGGGCCTGACTTCGGCTTAAGTTTCCTCAACTTTGTCTCCACCATTGGATGACCAGCTACAACGAGGACTGTTGATTGGGGCACGGTCAACCATGCGGAGGACATCCAACTGTAGCCTCTACCAAAAATGTGTGAAGGAATGGCCTTAGATCCCTAGGCAGGTGGCTAGGCCAACTTAATGACTACCACAAGGGAGATGTACTAGTTGCAGTTTATACATTGTACACACACACACTTATGCATTCAATTAGTTATATAACACAAAACTTAAAGTGTTATGACATGGTCAATGGTATATTATCAACAAATTTATGCAATAATCATAACAAGGCATCCTTTTCATTATACCCATCAATCTTTGTAGCACAGACTATTATAATCATAAGGTCAGAACAAATAATTATCCGCATATAATGAAAAATAACTCTGAAGTTAATTTATCTATGCTTCAATGGTAATAATGTCTTTTTAGAGTAATGATTTAGACTATCGTAAATTTCAAAAAAAATTATTATTACATAATGGTTCTTACTTATGGGTTTATGACACTAGTTAAGTCATATTTTAGGTAAAGTCAAATTTAGTGTGCGGTTTCATGTCAATTTTATTTTAAGTGAGGTTCTAGTCGTGAAAGGATAAATACCCTAACTAGGTTCATTGTAATAATCAATTTTTTATGTGATCAAGTGAAGAGTCATAGCTCATGTTATTGTGTGTGTGAATTTTTGTGTTATTTTCTGGCTTTCCTCCTCTTCCTTTACCACAAATTGCTATCAAAGCTGAGGAATGAATACAGATCCGTGGAGCTATCAAAGCCAATAAGAAGAAGGCTAAGTGAAGAAGGCCAACAATTTATTAAAAAAAATGCATTACAAAATTGCCGCACTGTTAAGGAGTGAATTATGCAAGTTAGGTGCAAAATTTTCACTTTTTTAGTGTAGAAGGTGTGACAATTTCACTCAAACTTAATTTGGGTCACCTATATTGTTTGGTTGTGTCATGAGTACGCAAGCCATGTGAGATATTAAACCATTAAATTATCATCAGTTTAATGTTTGGAAAAGATAAAACTTCTTTTTGTCCCAAATATTGTATTTGTCATGTGGGTTGTTTTGACTTATGTGAAAGTTTCAAACAATACATGACCATCTTGTTGAAAAATTCTTTTATAAAATATTTATAAAGGAGATTTATTCAAGAAGGCTTTATTCAAAGATTTTCTGAAAGGAATTTAAAAAAGTGATTTATTACATTAAGTTTTTAAAGGAAGTTCTTAAGAGGTTTATATATTATAAAGAGAATTTAATAAAGGAATCTTTGCAAATCCTAAAAGGGATTTTATTTTTTTTAAGAGTACTTTTTTTAAAGATGGCTTTATCTAGATTCCAACCATAGTTTGCACCTTTCAAGGGGAAGGATTATGATGTGCGGTCCATTAAGATGGAGACCACATTAAAGAATCGTGAATGGATTTCCAGAACCTAATAATGAAGAATAAAAATGAGCCCTCAATACTTTAGAGAGGGAACAATTCAAGAAATACAAAAAGAAGAATGCACAAGCAATGCATCTTATCCCATAGAGGAGTGGACTGACCAATGTTCTAGAAAATTATGATCACGTCTTCAGCAAATAAAACATGGGAGACTTTGGAAACAAGCTACAAAGCTATGGACAATGTTAATATTGTTAAGTTGTAGAATACTAGAAGAGATTTTGAAAGTTTTCAGATGAAGAAAATAAATGACATTGATTCATTTATGCATCGACTCTTGGTTTTCATAAAAAAATTATGGTGATGATATAGAAGATTAAAATGTGGTTGAGAAGGTCCTCGGATAATTTTCTACAAATTTGATGTTATGGTAGTAGCCATAGAAGAAGTCAAGGATTCAGAAATGCTAAAGGTTGATGAGTTAATGGGACTAGTTCGATCCCATGAGGCAAGGATAGAAAAAAATAAGGATTTCACTTTAGAAACTACTTTGGAATGTTAGGTTTCTATTTCAAAAGGTCAAGGTCAAGGTAGAGGTAGATTGATAAGAAGAGGAAAAGGAATAAGACACGATGCTCAAATAAATGGAAGAGAAGAGAAGGAATAAGAAAGTGGAACCAAAAACAAAAGCTTCAACAATAATCAAAGAGTTGATAAACCCAAGGTGAGGTGTTATTAATGTAATAAATTTGGTCACTATGCCCATGATTACGGGAAGAAGGTAATTGATCAAGGAAATCAAAGAAATAATGTAACTACATAGAACACTAACTCCATGTTCCAAGCTTTCCATACCATGCGTACTTTTTAATAATGTATGGGTATTAGATAATGGTTACAGTAACGACAGGACAGGTAACATGAATTTAGTTGTAAATTTGGATCAATCTTTGAAGCTAGAGGTAAAGTTTGAGACTAATAAGAATATGGATGTAGATGGGAATGGAGTGGTCAAAATTATGACGAAGAAGGGTATCCAAATACAATATCAGAGGTATATTATGTCCCTAGTCTCAAACATAATTTGATAAGTGTTGTTCAATTGATGCAGACGGGATCCATTATTTTTCAATGACAAGAGTGTGTTATATATGATAGTCCCTAAATAAAAAAAATTGATATAAAAGGTGTAGATGATGAGGAACAAAATCTTTCCTAAAATCAAAAATTGTAGTGATCAGGTTAGCTCTTTTACAGTTGCATGCTCTAATTATTACTTCTTATGACACTTTCATTTTGGACACTTGCACTTCTCTGGTTTAAGATATTTGCAGCAAAAACAAATGGTCATATGGTTACCACACATCAAATAACCTACTAGTACTTATGATTGTTTCATCTTGGGAAAGAAACACTGCGAGAGTTTTCCAAAGGGAGTTGTATATAGAGCAAAGTAGCCGCTAGAGCTGGTCCATACATACTTGCATTGACCTATGAGGACATGGTCAATTGGTGGAAGTTGCTAATTCCTCACTTTCATTAATGATTACAAAAAAAATACATGGGTTTTCTTCCTGAAGTAGAAATTTGAAACTTTTGCAAAGTTCAAAAACTTGAAAGCCTTAGTAAAGAACCAAAGTGATCAGAAAATCAAGGTATTAAGGTGAGATCATGGTGGAGAACATGATTCTAAGGAATTCCATGATTACTACAAACAACATGGAATTATTACTTTACAACCAGATACACACCGCAACAAAATGATGTAGTGGAGAGAAAGAACATGAAAATTATGAATATGGCAAGGAGCATGTTGAAGGGAATAACATTTTCTAATGAGTATTGGGTAGAAGTAGTTGCATCTGTTGTTTATGTGATAAATAGATCTCCTAAAAAGAGTGTGATGTGTAAGAATTTACAGGGTAAGTTCGTCAGACAGAACACCAAAGGACACCGCTCACAACCAGATCACAGATCAATACACCAATATTTTTGACGTGGTTAAAACCCTCAAAGAGGGAAACAGTCCACGGCCTGAGCCAACGTGGCCACTTCAGGCAATTTATTAATAAAAGAATAAAAATTTACATAAGCTTCTCTCATGAATAGTTAACCTACAAATGACCCTCCATGCTCTTTAAATAGAGATCATGGACC
>APFE030313287.1:0-32086 GCA_000404065.3 Pinus taeda | reverse complement strand
AAAATAGGCTGGTTAAAAAAAAAAAAAGGCTCTGAAAACAGCTTCCGGATGAAGAAGTTATGGCTTTTTGAAGAAAAGTTGATGAAGGCGCCGATGAAGGGTGGGAATGTGCGGAAATGAAAAAAAAAAAACGCCCCTTTTCCAACAAAAAGGAGATTTGAACCCAAGACCTCTACTCTCATAAATTAGCTTTGAACCAAGTGAGCTAAGCAAAAATTTTGAGAGAGAGAGAGAGAGAGACGGGAGGGGAGGCCTTTGTTTTTTTTGTTCACTGAAGCTTTGGATTGTGTGCTTGCTTGAGAAAGCTCTTTTTCTCCCTACAAAACAAAAACACAAAACCCAACATGGACATACAAATAAACAAACCTTATAGCTTAAAGTTAGCTTTACCCGGAAACTAAATATTTTCCTCAATGTTTCTGATTTTCCGAGATCACACTAAGGCGCAGCGGAAAAGAGCATACGCATGAGAAAAATCCTTCCTCTCTGTTTCTGATTTGCCCAGATCGCATAGAGTCACAGGGCAAAGAGCATACGTAGAAATGAAAGGTATAGATCCGGCAAATAAAAAGAAGCTAAAAACTTAAGAAATAATAAACAGAGAGAAAAATAACTAGAAACTGCAAATAAACACTGTATACCTCCAGATCTTAAAAATGACGTAGCTAGGGCTACCAGAAACCTTTTCGTGTGAAACGAAAGAGGTTCCTCACTGGAACAAATGCTCCTAACACAACAGAGCAGTGTTCTCAGCCCAAAAGAAGTCATAAACAACAGATATAGGAAATGGCAGTCAGATGCAGTTCTAACGGCTTCAGATTTGGATCACCAACGGACGCGGCCCTCAAATTGCTCTGATACCATGTAAGAATTTACAGGGTAAGTTCCTCAGACAAAACACCAAAGGACACTGCTCACAACCAGATCACAGATAAATATACCAGTATTTTTGACGTGGTTAAAACCCTCAAAGAGGGAAACAGTCCACGGCCTGAGCCAACGCGGCCACTTCAGGAAATTTCTTAATAAAAGAATGAAAATTTACATAAGCTTCTCTCATGAACAGTTAACCTACAAATGACCCTCCATTCTCTTTACATAGAGATCATGGACCAATCGGGTGTTAAGCCATGGATCAAGTGTCGGTAATACCGAGGAGAGAATGAACTGTCGGATCACTACATATCGTGACTGTCGGATTGTAAGTTACAAAAGTACATAGTAAAGAAACACACTTTACCTAACTCTATACTAGACCAAGTTATACTTAACTATTCCTATGTCAGAATATCCTAACATGATGAACATAGTTCCAAAAAAAGCATAGTAAAGTATGTCTTGCAATGTTTCTCATCTCAAGTGTATGGATGTGTCACTTATATGCACACGTGCCTAAGGAGATAAAATGCAAGTTTGATGATAAAAGTGAAAAATGCATATTTGTTGGTTATAGTGAGAAATCAAAAGCTTAGAAATTATATAACCCTATCACCAAGAGGACTAGAATCAATAGAGATGTTGTTTTTAAAGAACAAGAGTCATGGAATAGGATTATAGATAACACAGTTGATGCAAGAGTGCCATTGATGGAAGAAGAGGATATAGCAGAAAAGGGGCAACAAGAATAACAAGAGAAGAGACCTGACAGATTCACACCAATAAGGACTCCAATATTTTATGAGGAACATGGATCTTCAACCATATCAACGGATTGGAATTCTCTTAGAAATAAATTGGGTGATGAATAAATCAATGGTAAGAGAAAAATGAGAAGTATGAAAGATATTTATGATGATTTGGTGTTATTTCAAAATTTTCATTTAGTCATTCCAATCTTTTTCATTTGAACAATCAATCATAGATGAAAATTTGGTGCATGCCATCGATGAAGAAATTGAAGCTATTCAAAAGAATGATACATGGGGTTTTGGTTAATTTTCCAAAGGATAAAAACCACATTGGTGTGAAATGGGTGTACTAAACAAAGTTGACTAGGAAAGGAGAAATTTATATATTTAAGGCAAGGCTAGTAGAAAAAGGACCCTCGTAGAAACCAAGAATAAATTTTGGAGAAACATTTGCTCCAATAGCCGTATTGGATATTGTCAGAGAAATTCTAGCAATAACAACTTAGAACAAGTGGAAAGTATTTTAGATGGACGTGAAATCAACCTTCTTGAATAGAATTTTAGAAGAATAAATATATGTGTAGCAACCTCGAGGATATGAAGTTGAAGGACAAGAAGATAAAGTTTATAGGTTGAAGAAAGCATTTTATGGAATGAAACAAGCACCTAGAGCTTAGTATAAAATAATTGACAGCTACATCCTCAATAATGGATTTTACAAAAGCAACATTCAGCCTACCTTGTACACAAAGGTAAAGGAGCATGGACAAATTTTTATTGTTTGCTTGTATGTTGATGACATAATTTATATTGGTGATCTAGAGTTAGATGAATTTAAAGCAGCCATGAAGAAATAATTTGAGATGATAGATCTTGGCATTATGAAATATTTTCATGGCATAGAAGTTGACAAATCTAAAAAAGGAATTTATATTTCTAAAAATAAATATGCTAAATATTTGCTAAAAATATTTAGGATGGAAAATTGTAAACTTGCCCCTACACCCATTGAAAAATGTACAAAGTTAAGTAAGGATGATGAAGGATTAGATTTGAATCCAACTCTATTGAAAATATTCATGTATCTCACAAATACAAGACTAGATATTATGCAAGCAGTGAGTTTGATTTATATGTTTAAGGAGTCTCCAAAAGACACACATTGGAGAGCAGGAAAAGGAATTCTGAGATAAATACTAGGAACTACAAATTATGGTATAATGTATGCAAGAATAGTAAAGAAGGATTTGATTGGATATGTAGATAGTGATTTTGTAGGCGGTTTGGATGATAAGAAGATAACTTCTAGTTATGTGTTCCATATTGGTTCAAGTGTGATTTGATGGGCATATACGAACCAAACCATTTTGACACTTTCATTAGCAAAAGCAAAATATGTCGAAACAACATTAGCAACATGCCAAGCAGTATGGTTAAGAAGAGTATTGGATGGACTCAAGAAAAACAACAAGGATCACCAACAATATATTGAGGGAACACCTTATCCATTATGCCATACAAGAATAGTGTGTTTCATCAAAAGATAAAGCATATTGATACAAGATAACATTTCATCAGAGGACTCATGACAAATGGAAAAGTCTACTTAAAGCCCTGTAAATCAAGTGATCAATTGATTGATATATTCACTATGCCATTAGCAAAATATGTATTTGAATTTCATTAAGGAAACTTTAGTGTTGTATGCCTAGCTGAGATAGACCAGGCATATCTGAATTGTCATGATTCATGTCTTAGTTTAGTAGTCTTAATTAAGGGGGAGTGTTAAACATAGCTAATTACTCCTACATGAAGAGTTAGATAAAATTAGAGAGTCAGTTAACTGAGTCAAGTTGAGTCAATCTGGGTTAAGTCATATTTTAGGTATAGTCAAATTTAGTGTGTTGTTGGATGCCAAAATTATTCTAAGTGAGTTGCGAGTTGAGAAAATTTAAATTAACCTCACCAAGTTCATTGTAATCATCAAGTTTTTGTGTGATCAATTGAAGAGCCACAAATCATATTATTGTGTGTGTAAATTTTTGTGTTAGTTTGTTCCTTTCCTTCTCTGCATTTCTAAAAAATTGGTATCAAAGCCAAGGAAGGACTACAGATCCATGGAGCCATTGAAGCCAATAAGAAGAGCCACAAATCATATTATTGTGTGTGTGAACTTTTGTGTTATTTTGTTCCTTTCCTTCTCTGCATTTCTAAAAAATTGGTATCAAAGCCAAGGGAGGACTACAGATCCATGGAGACATTGAAGCCAATAAGAAGAAGGGCATGCAAAGGATAATGACATGCTTTTTTTTTTATTAAATTGCATTGCAAAATTGTTGTACTGTTGAGTGAAAAGTGTGCATGTTGGGTGTGGCAATCACACTTTGTTAGTGGGGAATCTGCAAAAATTTCACTCAAACTTAATTTAGGTTTCTTACACATTTTGGTTGTGTTGATGTTGTGCCAGTCCCATGAGGTATTAAACCATTAAAATATGATCATTTCAAAGTTTATAAAACATAAAGGTTCCTTTTGTCCGAAATATATTTTTTTCATGTGGTTCTCTTTTACTTATGTGAAAGTTTAAAATAATATGTCACCATCTTATTGAAAAAGTATTTTTATAAAAATTTCTGAAGGATCTTGATTGAAAAAAGTTGTATTCAAAGGTTTTGTTAAGGACTTTAAAAAAGGGATTTACTACATTAATTTTTTAAAAGGAGGTTTTAAGGGGATTTTATCTAAAGATACTTTTATAAAGTTAATTTTATAAAAAACAATAAAGGAGTCTTTGCAAATCTTAAAAGGGATTTTATTTTTTTAAGAGTATTGTTTTCAAGATGCCTTTATCTAGCTTCTAGCCATAGTTTCCACCTTTCACAAGGAAGGATTATGATGTGTAGGCCATTAAGATGGAGACAACATTAAAAGATCATGATGTTTGGGGCTATGTCATGAATGGATTTCCAGAACGTAGGAATGAAGCAAAAGATCAAGTCCTCAATAATGCAGAGAAGGAACAATGGAAGAACAATATAAGGAAGAATGAACAAGCATTGCAGCTTATCCATCAAAGAGTGGATTGCGCAATGTTCCAGAAAATTATGTTCATGTCTTCAATAAAGACAACATGGGAGAGTTTGGCAACAAAATATAAAGGTATAGAAAAAGCCAATATTTTTAAGTTTCGAAATACTAGAAGACATTTTGAAAGTCTATAGATGAAGGAAATAAAGGCCATCGATTCATGTATGAATTGATTCTTGGCTGTCATAAATCAGTTAAAAATTTATTGTGATGACATAGAATATCAAAAGGTGGATGAGAAGGTCCTCTGATATTTGTCTACCGAATTTGACATTGTCGTAAAATCCATAAAAGAAGCTAAGGATTTGGAAACACTAACAATTAATGAGCTTATGGGATCACTTATATCCCATGAGGCAAGGATAGACAGAAATAAGGATTCCAATTTAGAAAACACTTTTAAAACTCAGTTTTTTATTTCAAAAGACAAAGTTTGAGGGAGAGGTAGATCGAGAGGCAAATGAAGAGGGGGAAGACATGGTGCTCAAAGAGATGGCAGAGAAAAGTAGGAACAAGAAAGTGGAAGAAGCAATAGAAGCGTCAATGACAATCAAAGAGTTAATAAATACAAAGTGAGGTGTTATTATTTCAATAAATGTTGTCACTATACCCGTGATTGTAGGAAGAAGATATAATTGATCAAGGAAAGTAGACAACTAATGTAACTATAGAGAACACTGAACCCATGTTCCCAACTTGTCATACCATGCATGAAGCTTCTAATAATGTGTGGCTATTAGACAATGGTTGTAGTAATCACATGACATGTAACAAGAATTTGGTTTTAAATTTGGATCAATCTATCAATACAAAGGTAAAATTAGGGACTGATAAAACTATGTATGTAGATGGGAAAGGAGTGCTCAACATTATGACCAAGAGGGGGGAGACAAAGTCAATCTCAAAGGTATATTGTGTCCCTAGTCTCAAACATAATTTGATAAGTGTTGGTCACTTGATACAGAATGGATATAAGGACAAGAGTGTGTTATATATGAAAATCACCCAAGCAAGAAACTAATAGAAAAGGTGTAGATGACAAGGAACATACTCTTTCCTCTAATTATGAATTACAATGATCAAGTTATTTCTTTTAAAGTTGCATGCTCTAATGACTATTTCTTATGGAACTTTGAGTTTGGACACTTGTACTTCTCTAGTTTAAGATTGTTGCAGTGGAAATAGATTATCAGAGGGATACCTCCAATCAAGGAACTTTCTAGTACTTGTGATTTTTTAATCTTTGGAAAGAAATACCGTGAATTATTTCCAAAGGGAGTTACATACATAGCAAAGAATCCACTAGAACTAGTTCATATAGACTTGTGTGGGCCTATGATGACACATACGATTGGTGGAAGTTGTTATTTCCCCACTTTCATTGATGATTACAACAAAAATACATGGGTTTACTTCCTAAATTATAATTCTAAAACTTTTGCAAAGTTCAAAGAATTCAAAGCCTTAGAAGAGAGCTAGAGTGATCGAAAGATTAAGGTATTGAGGTCAGATCATGGTGGAGAATATCATTTGAAGGAATTCCATGATTACTATAAACAACATGGAATTAGAATTTAGTTTACAATGAGATACACACTGCATAATAATGGTGTAGTAGAGATAAATAAAAGTACAATTATGAACATGACAAGGAGCATGTTGAAGGGAAGAAACTTGTGTAATGAGTATTGTGCATAAGCAGTTTCATGTCTTATTTATGTGGTAAACAGATCTCCTACAAAGAGTGTGATGAACATAGTGCCAAGAAGAAGCATGGTCAGGTATGTCTTGCAGTGTATCTCATCTCAAAGTGTTTGGACATGTTGATTATGCACATGTGCCTAAGGAACTAAGTGGAATGTTGGATGATAAAAATAAAAAGTGCATATTTACTAGTTATATTGAGCAATTGAAGCTTAAAAATTATATAACCCTAGCACCAAGAAGACCATAATCAACATAGATGTTGTGCTCAAAGAAAAAGACTCATGGAATGTGAGTATAGACAAGACAGTTGATGCAAGAGTGCCACTAATGGAAGAAGAGGATGTAGTAGAAAAGGAGCAACAAGAATTATAAGAGAAGACACCAAACAAAGTCATGCTAGTAAGGACTTTGATATTTTCTAAACAACGTGGATCCTCAATCATATCAATAGATCAAAATTATCCTACCAATCAATTAGGTGATGAACCAAGAAATGGTAAGAGAAAAATGAGAATTTTGAAATATATTTAAGATGATTTGGATGTTATTTCAAATTGTGCATTTTTGTCATTCCAACCTTGTTCGTTTGAAGAAGAAATAAAAGATGAGAATTGGGTGCAAGTGATAGATGAAGAAATTGAAATTATTGAAAAGAATGATACATAGGATTTGGTTGATTTTACAAAGGATAAAACCTCACAAGTGTGAAATGGGTGTACAAGGCAAATTTGAATGAGAAAGGATAAATAGATAGATTTAAAGTGAGACTCATAGCAAAAGGATCCTCGCAGCAACCGAGAATATATTATGGAGAAAGATTTGGTCCAGTAGACATAATTGATACTGTAAGAGAATTTATAGCCACAACAAATCAAAACAAGTAGAAAATATATCATATGGATGTGAAATCATCATAGTTGAATGGAATTATAGAAGAAGAAATCTATGTCGCATAGCCTCCAGGACATGAAGTTGAAGGACAAGAAGATAAAGTTTATAGGTTGAATAAAGAACTCTATTGACTCAAACAAGCACCTAGAGCTTGGTATAGCGAAATTTAGAGATACATGATCAAGAATGGATTTTGAAGAAGCACCATTGAACCTACCTTTTACACAAAGTTAAATGAGCACGAAATTTTTTTGATTATTTGTTTGTATGTTGATGACGTGATTTAGAATAGTGATATTGAGTTAGATGAATTTAGAGCAATCATGAAGAAATAATTTGAGATGATAGATCTTGGTCTTATGAAATATTTTCTTGGCATAGAAGTTGAGAAATCTAAAAAAGGAATTTTTATTTTTCAAAAAAAGTATGCTAAAGATTTGCTAAAAAGATTGAGGATGTAAAATTGTAAACCTATCCCTACACCAGTTGCAACAGGTACAACATTAAGTAACGATGATAAAGGATCAAATGTCAATCCAACTCTATTCAAAATATTGGTTGGAAGCCTCATGTATCTCACAACTACAAGACTGGATAGTATGGAAGGATTGAGTTTGATTTCTAGATCTATGGAGTCTCCGAAAGACACACAATGGAGAGGAGGAAAAATAATTTTGAGATACATAGCAAGAACTACAAATTATGGTATAATGTATGCAAGCAAAGAAAAGAAGAATTTGTTTGGATATATAGATAGTGATTTTGCAAGAAGTTTCAATGATAGGAAAACCACCTTTGGTTATGTGTTCCATCTTAGTTTAGGTGTGATCTCATGGACATCTAAGGAGAAGCCTATTCTGACATTTTCATCAGTAGAAGTAGAATATGTAGCAGCAACATCAGCAACATGCTAGGTAGTATGCTTAAAAACAATATTGAATGGACTCAAGAAGAAACAAGAAGGATAAACAATAATATATTGTGAGAACACGTCAGCCATTACACTATCCAAGAATAGTGTGTTTCATCGAAAGAGAAAGCATATGTATACAATATATCGTTTCTTTAGACAACTTATGGGAAATGGAGAAGTCTACTTGAAGCCTTGTAAAATGACTGATCAATTTTCTAATATATTCACTAAGCCAATAGCAAAAGATGTATTTGAGTTTCATAGAGGAAAATTAGAAGGGTTTCATAGATTTATTATACAATGTGCACATATGTTTCTTTGGAAGGGTTAGGTAGAGTACTATGACAAGATAACCATGTTGTAGCCTATGGGTTCAGAAAGTTAAAGGAGCATGAAAAAAATTATAGTGTGTATTTCCTAAAGTTAGTTGTAGTATTTCATGACTTAGAAATGTGGTGGCACTATGTTTTAGGTAGGAAATTTAAATTAGTAACCGAGTATATTATCTAGAAATATTTCTTTAGCTGACTATATTTAAGTGCAAGAAAAGCAAGTTGGAAGGATTTATTACGTGAAATTGATTTTGACATCAAATACGTGAAGGAAAAGGAAAATGAAATTATAGATGCATTAAGAAGAAGTTTAAATCAAATTTGCGGTATCTATGTTAACAGTGATAGAACAAGGCCTAAATGAATAAAAGAAGACTAGAACCTTAAAATACCAGATATATATAAAAAATACAAGAAAAATTCATAAATGAAATTAGAAAAATATACAGATCATATTATGATCTGTATAATGATGGTTTTTTATTTTCAAAAACTTAATTTATATTCCATGTGTGCACATAATTAAACAAATGATCTTAGATGAACATCATAATAAGCCTTTTCCATTAGGTCCATGTTATACACAATTAATTACAACACTCAAAAAAGTATTTTATTAGGAAGAAGGAAAGAAGAAGGGACCAAGTACTTAGGAAAGGAAAATGTTAGGAGTATCGAAAGGTTGAGTTGGAGCACCAAAATCCCATTGAGTTATTAAATCTCCTACTTATTCTTGAGTGGAAATGAGAATTTTTTTCCTTAAATTTTATTAAAGGGTTACCTATAACTATAAGATAGCATGATTTTATCATGGTTGTAGTTGATAAACTCAGTAAGGAAACCTATTTCATACTAATGTAGTCAACATTGAAATCTATTCAAATAGTTTATATTTTTATAAAATAGATATTCATACTTCATGGAGTATGAAAATTAATCATTTCTAACAGAGATCCAAATTTGAAATCAAAATTCTGGAAGGCACTTTTTACAGGACTAGGTACACAGTTGAATTTCAGTACTATCTACCACCCCCAAACTAATGAACAAACTAAAATAACCAACCAAATATTTGAGGACATGCTCTACATGTATGCAATGGATTAACCCACTAAGTTAGAGGATTATTTACATATGGTTTAATTTGCATATAATAATAGAAATTAGGCATCTATTAAGATGATTCCTTTTAAAGTCATTTATGGACACAAATGTCGTACTCCATTGAGTTGGAGTAAACCTAAGGGAAACTTGGTTTTTAGTCCTTACCTCCTAAAATATATGGAGCAAGTGGTTAGGAAGGTAAACCATGTTTTAAAAATAGCTTAAGAAAGGAAAAAATGGTATGTCGATCAAAGAAGGATTCATAAGGAATAAAATGTGGGAGAACATGTTTATATAAAATTCAGATCATAGAAGAGCACAATGAAGCTAGTAACCTTCGCTAATTGGAACCTAGGTTTTATGGACCATTTGAAAGACTAGCTAGAGTAGGACCATTAGCCTACCAGCTAGAACTACCAACGCACATAAGAACGCATAATGTATTTCATGTATCACTCTTAAAGGAATATTTTCATTACCCAAATCATATCATTGATTGGAATGTGATACAAATCAAATTGAAATCTGATTTATGGGTCTAGCCTCTACGAATTTTAGACAAGAGGGAAACATTACTCCTAAATCAAGCCATTTCCTAGGTTAAAGTGTAATGGAAACACTTTGGCCCTAAGGGAGCCACCTTGGAGATAGAAGAGAAAATTCAAGAAGTAATTCTTTCACTCTTTTAAGAGTGGTGAGTCCCAAGAAAACGCCAAGGATGGTGTTTAATTTAAGGAAAGAGAAAATGTAAACCTCCTTGCAGTTATTAATACAAGACCTTATGATTTTATGTTCATTATAAATATTTAAGTTGAGACACAAGTCATGGGGCCAAGACTACATTTAAATGACAAATGTAATTTTTTATTTTTTTGTAAGTTTGGTAGGACTACATCTTCATCATGTCCAACTTCTCGCCCTAGTAGGGGAAGTAATAGATGTAATTTAATATGTATGTGCAATAATAAATAAAATATTAACAAATTTACCAAATTAATTACAACAATAACAAGTTTTGATTTTTTAGATATGATGTTTTTCATACTGATTTTGAAAAGTGTTTATGTAGCATCAACTTCTTTTTTTGGAGCATAATTTGACACCTTAATTTTTCTTGTGTATTAAGTATGAACATTTCTTTAAATGTTGGTGATTTTCACTTTGATTTTGAAAAGTGTTGATATAACATCAACCCCTTAATTTTTCTTATGTATTAAATATGAATGTTTTTTTTAAATGTTCGAGATTTTTACTTCAATTTTGAAAAGTGTTGATGTAACATCAACCCCTTTTCTTGGGAGGCTTTTATGTATTAAGTATGGATATTGTTTTTAAATGTTTGTGATTTTCATGTTGATTTTGAAAAGCATTCATGCAACATCAACCTTTTTTAGGGAAGCCATATTTTTGACACTGTAAATTTTCTTATGCTTTATGAATGCACATATTTTTAAAATGTTAGTTATTTAACCATTTTCAAGCTCTCATCTTCTTTTTCTTTTGTTTTCTCCATGAGAAGATTTTTTTTAAGGATTTTTAAAGTTTTTGGTTTTTGTTTTTCTTTGCAATGTTTTTTTATAATGAATATTCTCTTTTTACAAAGTTTTAGAAAGACAATTAAATTAATAATTTAAAGTTAAAAGTTTTTATATGTTTATATATTGTTAATTAATACTTCAATACACATAAAATAATTGTCACTACAATAATAATAATTTTAAACACTTCACAAAAAATACACAATTTGCATGTAAATATAATTAAAAAATACACGTCTCAAAGGGAAATCTTAATTAGTGATTGAAGTAATGTGACAAAGTAAAAACTAAGAGATCTAAGGTTTAAATTCCCCTTATTGTAACCCGGTTTATAGAGAGGAGCACAAGTAGTAGATCCCTAGAGGTTTACTAGTAGTTATGTTTGAGGTGGGTTGTTGGGCTCTTTTGGGATACAAAAAACACACACACACAAACATTTCAGAAACATTTCATTAAAAATGACATGTCAAATGAATTATTTTTAGGGAAAATATTGAAGGAGAAACATATTAATTTTTTTTTATGTTTTATATTTTAATATTGTAATATTTGAAGCTTTTACCAAAATAATACCATATAAATTTTAAATAAAAAAAAATTATTGTTTTAAAAACTTAACTTAGTGCTACACAGAGTAGTAAAAAATAAATCATTAAAAAAAAATTATTAAATAATTAACACAATAAAATTATAAATTTATAACTTAAATTAAAAGAACAAAATAAAAAGTTTGTTTGGGCTAGTCAATTGATGACCATGTATATGAAATCTCACCAACCAGAAGTGCTGGATCAATCTTGCTTTATCTCTTGATTCGGATAAAATGTGGACAGATGAAGATGTAGTCCACCAAACTTAACAACAAAATAAAACAAAAATAAACATTTAAATTCAATTAGTGAATATATATATAAATATATATGAATAAAAAAATTAAAAACAATAATTATAAGAGAAATCACCATTTTAAAATAAAATAAAATAAAACATTTCAAAAAAGGAAATATATATCAAAAGTTAAACTTTACAATTTTAGGAATATATAATTAAAATAAATAGAAAACATAAATATATAAATCATAATTTAAGAAAAACAAACAATAAATTCGATATATATATTATAGTATATATTATATAATATAATATTATATAATATATATATATATTTAATAAAAAATAAAAGAGATATTATAAAAATAAAAATAAAATAAAATAACAAAAATAAAAATAAGTGGTGTTTTGGGCATGAGGTTGATTCTGGGCATCGATTTGGCCCTAGCTACGACGCCAAATGGCTACTTATAGGGTGGCTAGAGTATCCCACAAACATCTTAAAACACTCTTCAAGCAGTGCTTAGGCATCATGGCAAGCAGCAGGTTGATTTATGGAATCAACCAATGCCCAACACATGCCTATGTGGTGTTGGTCGATTCTGGGAACTACCCTACCCACAGTTGTGTCACCCAATCGATTTGGCCCTAGCTACGACACCAAATGGCTACTTATAGGGTGGCTAGAGTATCCCACTACCATCTTCAAACACTCTTCAAGCAGTGCTTAGGCATCATGGCAAGCAACAGGTTAATTTATGGAATCAACCAATGCCCAACACATGCCTATGTGGTGTTGGTTGATTCTGGGAATTACCCTACCCACAGATGTGTCACCCAAGGGCTGCCTACAAAGTGGCTGGAGCCAATAATGACTCATTCCAACCAACATGCAAAGGAGCCTTCGATATCACAATGAGGACGACAACCAATGCCCAACACATGCCTATGTGGTGTTGGTCGATTCTGGGAATTACCCTGCCCACAGTTGTGTCACCCAATGGCTGCCTGCAAAGTGGTTGGAGCCAATAATGACTCGTTCCAACCAACATGCAAGGGATCCTTAGATATCGCAATGAGGACGGACTGATTCCTAGAATCAACCAATGCCCCACAGTTGCCTGTGAGGCATTGGTTGATTCTAGGAATCAACTTTCCACCCACATCAATGCCCAAAGCCCCCATTCTTTTTTGTTTTCTCTTTTTTTTTTCTTTTTTTTTTCCTTATTTTTTTTTAGTTTTTTTTTATATTTCTATTAATAGGTTTTTTTTTAACTTTTTTTCTTTTATTTCTATATATATATGTAATGACAGGATAATTTATGTGAATAAATCTTCTGTTTTACCATTGTAGGTAAATATGGAACAAAGATTATTATTTTTTTTCTTGAAAAATGATTTGAATATTATTAATTCAAAAGTTGAGTACAAATTGAGTAATTACACAAAATAATTTTCTGTGAGGAAGTTATTCTCTTTTCTTGCCAGATTAAAAAAAAAAAAAAAAAAAAAAAAAAAAAAAAAAAAAAAAAAAAAAAAACAGTTGCTAACAAGGAAAAAACCCTAATTGTTTTTCCTATTTCCATAGAAAAAGAGAGAAAAGGAAAAGACCTGGGTTGTTAAGGAATAAACGGGGAAAGAAGGCACTGAGGAAGAAAAGAGGGTGCTAAGTTTGGTAAGGACCAGATAGCACAGGCACAAGTGGTGCATTATCTTTGCTGAAGACAGTGGTCTGGAAAATGAGCTTGGGGGGAGATTTAGTCTGGTTGACTAATCTCGTGGTTGGGAGGAGAACAAGCAACAAAATAATTTTCTCTATTCTGGAGAAGTACAGAAGACTGTAAGTGTAGCATTACAGGTAAGTAAAGTTACCATTTTATGTTTAAAGACACATCCATGTTCTTGAAAATATTATCCAGACTGTAAGTTAAGATATAGGATATCCTCATAAATAGTCCTGGTATGTTAAAAGGAAATAAGTATATGCTGCCGGGACGTAGAAAACAAATTAAATGCACAGACTAAATCATTAAATAAAACCTGAGTGGAAGACTGAACAGACTCGGTTGGTCTCAGCATTATTTGAATTCAAGAAAACAACCTTCATAAATCATACCATATATTGAATGGATTACATATTAAGGAGATAGAAAGGAATCATTATATGCATAACAGTGATGTAATAAGCAAATAAAGAAAATGACAATAAACGAATGGAGTAATACAAAACTATATAATGTCAAGAGTCGATGGAACAAGTGTGCGTATGGTCTGCACACAGTGGTCGAACCAACCGAGACATTACTCGGTGAAATAAAATTCATATTCTTCTCTGCGAAAACGAAAGACAGAGTATCCACGCACATTGGCAAATGATCCATAGCAACCAGTAAAACTATCTAAAACCCTCGTAAAGGGACGAGTTTACTCGAATGTAAAAGCAATGAGAATATGAGGCTGTGAACAGTTAGAAAACCTTGAAAAGATTTCGGATAAATCATGTAGGAAAAACCATGTAAATATTAGAGTTAAACTGCCTGAAGAAAAGAAAGAAATTCGTATCTAATAACTATGTTTACATTCTATAGCCAAAACTGTACAGGTGACCCTGACAACGGTCACAGGAAAGGACAACTGTCGAGACCCAAAACCATAAGAATAGTAACAGTCAAGATGTAGCCACTATTTCCGGCACCGAGACCATCAAGGGTCCCAACTGGATAGTATATGCATAAACAATAATAGAACGATTAAATAATATACATTCCAGATACAGCGAGCAGCTATACAAATATTCATAGAATAACTCTAAGGTTTACAATGGCAAACTCAAATATACACTATTTCCAGAGCTATATTTAACCTGTACAAACTAACAGCAAGATAAATATTCATATACATGCTAATATTCAAAGGCGCAACCGGCTGAGTCATAAACACAGCGGTTCGCCAATAAAACCTTCCTTGCAGTATCAGTAATAGAACTACTAACCAGAAGCCCAATCATCGTGACAAATACATTTAGAGTTTAGTAACATAAATCTAGGAGTCCCGTTCAAGGCGCGAAAGTATCGCAGCAGCCTTGAGGACCTATAAGGGCAGAATCGTGGCTTCGAGCTATGGATGGCGCCCTCAGATAAGCGAAGCCATAACGACTCAAACTTTCCAATAGAAAGCAGTAAAAATCACCTGACAGTAAGGGTGAGGAACTAACGCTTGCTTTCGGCATCAACTTATATATTTAAATCCTATGCTAAGGGTCGCAAGATTACCTGTGAGACAGTTCCTTGGAGGTTAATCACCGGCCGCAGCGAACCCATCGAACCCCAATCAAATAACCATCATGGATGAGTAAATAAACTTCAGAAAACAAATTCTTCAGAACTCTGTAAATTCCTTATTCAAATAATGGAACTAAAAAGGGGAATACCTGTAAATTATTTGGGTTCAGGGCAGAGCCCCGAGAGTTTACACTACCTTCTGGGCACAAAGTCATACCCAGAACTCCAGCATTGAAGCCTACGGCGAACATCTAAAGGCGGATGGCCATAGTCGGTGGTAAGTGAACAAAACCTCGGAAAACAACCTCCCGAAACATATAAACACCATAACCCTAAAAGCCATTGTATAGTTGGCAATCGAACCATAGCCGTTCGATCAAGGATTTGGGATCACCGCCGTGGATCTCATGAGTAATCCCGAGGAGATCGAGGCCGGACTGCAACATTCAATTCCTCTACTAGCTTCTGAGATCGATATCCAGATCGGGTGGAAAATCTCGAGGCAGGTCCAGCTGTCCACCTCTCCGTTAAGGAGCATTAAAGATTCAATTTGTGTTAAGTGTACAATGGCTGCGTAGGGGTGCTGGACACCATCAAATCCTACGTCGAATTAAACAACAATGTATATATATATAAACTCCGTCATAGTTCATAGGGGTATGATAGTTCATAGGGGTATGGATATAATTAATAACCCTATTATGAACGAGAGGTTTAACAATATACCATTCAATATGTGTAAAGACAATAATAATTTTTTTTTTATGGTGTATGAGTAAGTATTTGTATTTGGGACTATGACATGTGGTATCAGAGCCCAGTTACAAAACTGAGGCCTCTGGGTAAAGATAGAAATGACATGTAGAGACATTGTATAAAATATAAATCTTCCTCATCATTACCCTTTCAATTTTTTTTTACGAAGTACAGGATCAGGAATTTTGGAAATTGCAGCATGAGGAGAGCAGATAATACAACTCGACGACCTGTGATGGGACAGGGGGCACCTGGCCCCGAAAATAATCCTGAACTGTGGGTACAACTTGGGGAAGAGGCCAGAGTACAAATCAAGCCATTCTGGAAACGGTACAAGAACTTAAGAACGAGATGGTGAGACTACGGGAAGAGAATGCTCGACTAACGATGGAACAAGAAAGAATTCTGAAGAGTTTGTCTGATAGACAGAATCAACCACCAGTTAATCCTAGCACGGAGCAACAGAGGATGTCCCAAGAACAGAACCACCATATACCCCCTAAAAGATCGGAGGAGCAAGAAGAACGTTCCGATAATGTATTTGAACAACAAACTTCGAAAAGACAAAGGGTGGAACTGCAAGGGGAATTCCGCAAAATTAAACCACCACATTTTGACGGAGAACAACAAGAAGCAGCTGAAGCATGGTTAATCAAAATGAATAAGTATTTTCAGCTCTATGAATATGACCACAATCTTAAAGCATGATTGGCTATTTTTCAACTACAGGGAAAGGCCACCTTATGGTGGGAGGAAGTGAAGATCATAAAAGGAGTTACTGAGCAGACCATTACTTGGGATAACTTTCAAAGATATTTTAAGGAGAGGTATTTAACTGAACGCTTCTACAATGAAAAGGCAAGAGAGTTCCATGATCTGCGATTGGGGCAACAGACTATGGATGAATTCATCACCCGTTTTACTTCCTTACTCTGCTATGTGCCATATATAAGGGAGGAAAAAGCAAAGGTACAACGATTTGTTAGCAGCTTACCGCCATACATGCGAGAAAGGATTGAATTTGACAATCCAAAATCAATGGATGAGGTAATCCGTAAGGCCAGAATCTGTTATCAACAAAGCAAACAAAAAGGGGAAGCTGCTGGCAGAAAATGGAATGAGAAAAAGAGCTTTAAGTCAATCAGAAATAACAAAGGGAATCGCAGCAGTGGAAGTAAGGGAAATGGCAAGGGACTAAACAGCAGAACTACAACAAGAACTATGTCCAAATTTAGGCCTACAAATGAGTCTAAAGTCAGCGAACAGCATGCACGGTTGGACAATGAAGGGGCAGTAAGACCCCCAGTGCAATGCTGGGGTTGTGGGGGACCCCATTACATTAAAAACTGTCCACATCGAAAGGGGACTGAACAATTATCCCAAATTCATGAAGCCTCAACAGTCGGCGAAGTAGGACGCAGTGTACCCAGGATTAATGCAGCTTTGGAAGACCGTCAAGTGGAATACCAACCAACCATGGTCGAATTCGAAGGTAAGATCTCAAACCTTACTATAGCTGTTTTAATTGACCCCGGGGCTACACTAAGTTATGTAAGCCCAAAAGTGGTGGAACGTTGTAATTTACAATCTGTTAAGTTTAAAAACCCATGGCTGATACAATTAGCTACAGGAGCCAAAAGGCGAGTGACAACCAAAGTTAATGACTGCTCCTTCACTATAGTAGGACAGCCAGTAATGGCTGACTTAAACGTGCTTCCCCTTGGCTCCTATGATATTCTAATTGGTATGGACTGGCTGGAAAAGCACTGGTCAATAGTTGATTGTAAAACCAAGATTATCTACTTTAGAGATCACCATGGAACCAGAAAAGAAATGCAAGGAATTAAAAGACCTGTGCAGGTTCGACCAATAACCGCAACCCAGCTCGTAAAATGTATTCAGAAAGGGTGCCAGGTCTATGCCATCCAGGTGGGTTATGTAGATTCTAAGGATAAAACAACTATTCTGAGCAATATCCTTGTAATACAAGAATTCACAGATGTGTTTCTGGAAGAAATCCCTGGATTACCACCAAGAAGAAACATAGATTTTACCATTGAGTTGGTACCAGGAGCAGCGCCAGTGTCACGGGCACCCTCTAGAATGAGTGTACCCGAACTGACAGAATTAAAAATGCAGTTGCAGGAATTACTAGATAAAGATTACATACGTCCTAGCGTGTCCCCATGGGGAGCCCCAGTACTATTTGTCAAGAAAAAGGACGGAACCCTCCGGATCTGCATTGATTACCGACAGTTAAATAATTTGACCATCAAGAATAAATATCCTTTACCTCAAATCGATGAACTATTTGATCAAGTGAAAGGTGCGACAGTGTTCTCTAAGATTGATCTGCGATCAGGCTACCATCAGATCCGAATTAAAGAAGAAGATATCGCTAAACAGCTTTTAGAACAAGGTATGGTCATTACGAATTTGTGGTCTTGCCGTTCGGACTAACCAACGCCCCTGCAACTTTCATGTATTTAATGAACAACATTTTCCATCGTTATTTGGACAGATTTGTGCTGATATTTATTGATGATGTATTAATATATTCTCGCACCATGGAAGAACATCATGAACATCTCAGAATGGTGTTACAGACCCTTCGAGAACATTAGCTATATGCAAAGTTTAGTAAGTGTGATTTCTTTAAAGAAGAAATCTAATACTTGGGTCATGTAATTACAAAGGATGGGATTGCAGTGGACCCAGAGAAGATAAAGGCCATAATGGAGTGACCTGTACCAAAAGATGTGGCAGATGTTCGATCCTTCATGGGATTGGCTGGATATTATAGGATGTTTGTAGAAGGCTTTTCTAAAGTAGCTTTTCCCATTACTTCATTGCAGAAAAAGGGAAAAGCATTTCATTGGACCCCAAGCTGCCAGAAAAGTTTTGAACGATTGAAACACCTACTCACCATAGCACCTATTTTGAGTATAGCCGATCCTGATAAGGATTATGTGGTATGTACGGACGCAAGCAAAGAAGGAGTAGGTGGAGTTTTAATGCAAGAAGGCAAAGTGATTGCATACGAGTCTCGAAAATTAAAGGAGCATGAACAGAAATACTCTGCTTATGATTTGGAATTGGCTGTCGTCATTCATGCCTTAAAAATGTGGTGGCATTATCTTGTGGGCGGGAAATTCTTTCTGTTCACCGACCATCATAGTTTAACCAACTATTTTAGCCAGCCCACTTTAAACGCTAGACAAGCACGGTGGGTGGAATTCCTAAGCGGCTTTGATTTTGAGATAAAACATCTACAAGGAAAAGAAAACCGAGTGGCAGATGCCTTAAGTCGGAAAATACAACATTTGTATGAAATTTCCATTAGTGGGTGGAAGAGTCCCTTTTTGGAGATGATAAAGGAAGCTTCAGACCAAGATACTGAGTATCAGCAACTAAAACTGCAAATACAGCAATCCGCCAACGCGAAAAGCCAACAAGAATATGAGTTAGATGATGCTGGGATGATATATTTCAAGCAAAGGTTATATGTACCCAACCAAGACAAAATTAAAAACCTGATTATGGATGAATTCCATATCAGTCATTATGCGGGGCACCCGGGGTATCAGAAAATGATTACTGCAATCCGAAAAGATTACTTTTGGCCGGGAATGAAGAAGAACATTGCTGAGTACTTGGCATGATGTTTAGAGTGCCAGCAGATTAAAGCGGAGCATCAGCATCCAGCAGGATTATTACAACCATTACCTATCCCAGAATGGAAATGGGAGATCATTTCCATGGATTTTATCACAGGATTGCCTAAGACAAAAAGAAACAATCTTTCCATTATGGTGGTAGTAGACAAGTTGAGTAAAGCTGCACATTTTATACCTGTACAATCCACGTATAAAGCTGCACAGATTGCTCATATTTTTATGCAGAATGTGTTCAAGTTACATGGGCTTCCAAAAACGATAATTTCTGATCATGATGTGAAGTTCACATTAGCCTTTTGGAAAACACTATTCGCTGATTTAGGAACCCAATTAAACTTCAGCACAACATACCATCCTCAGACTGATGGACAAACGGAACGAATGAACCAAGTGGTGGAGGACATGTTAAGGGCTTATGTCATGCAGCAACCCACGCTGTGGGAAGAGTATTTACATCTGGTGGAATTCACATATAACAATGGGTATCACACCTCTACGCAAATGAGTCCATTTGAGGTCATGTATGGCCGAAAATGCCGTACACCCTCTAGCTGGGGAGGACCCGAAGATAAACTGAGTCTAGGACCTGAGATGCTTAAGGAAATGGAAGATATGGTGAAAAGAGTGCGCATTAATTTGAAAGCTGCTCAAGATAGACAGAAAAATTTTGCTGATCGGAAAAGAAGGTTCAAGGAGTACCAAGTTGGGGGGCATGTTTATATCAGAATTCAAGCTAAAAGAAGTACCTTACAGTGGAGTGGGTGTGCCAAATTGGCACCCTGATACTTTGGACCCTTCCAAGTCTTGGCCAGGATTGGACCAGTGGCTTACCAGCTTGCCCTGCCAAGTCACTTTCGGGTCCACAACGTGTTCCATGTTTCAGTACTAAAGAAATATGTCTATGACCCTAAGCATGTAATCTGATGGCAGGATATTCAGGTGGCAGTTACTGTTACAATAAAACTTGATAAGAATTAGTGCTGAAGGAAAACTAACTTAAGAAATTGTGCAATGCAGGTCGAACCGGAAGGAGAGGTTCTGGTCGAACCTCTGAACATCCTCCACCGGAGAGAAGTGCAGCTGCGGAAACGAGTTATTACCCAAGTTAAGATATAATGGCAACATTTTGGACCTGAGGAGGCCACTTGGGAGGATGAAGAATTAATGAAAAGAACTTATCCAGCTCTGTTCGTGGCTGAAAGACACCGAGACGGTGTCCAATCTCAGGGGGAGGAGATGTAATGACCAGATAATTTATGTGAATAAATCTTCTGTTTTACCATTGTAGGTAAATATGGAATAGAGATTATTATTTTTTTTCTTGAAAAATGATTTGAATATTATTAATTCAAAAGTTGAGTACAAATTGAGTAATTACACAAAATAACTTTCTGTGAGGAAGTTATCCTCTTTTCTTGCCAGATAAAAAAAAAAAAAAAAAACAGTTGCTAACAGGGAAAAAACCCTAATTGTTTTTCCTATTTCCATAGAAAAAGAGAGAAAAGGAAAAGACTCGGGTTGTTAAGGAACAAACGGGGAAAGAAGGCACTGAGGAAGAAAAGAGGGTGCTAAGCTTGGTAAGGACCAGATAGCACAGGCACAAGTGGTGCATTATCTTTGCTAAAGACAGTGGTCTGGCAAATGAGCTTGGGGGGAGATTTAGTCTGGTTGACTAATCTCGTGGTTGGGAGGAGAACAAGCAACAGATTAATTTTCTCTATTCTGGAGAAGTACAGAAGACTGTAAGCGTAGCATTATAGGTAAGTACATTTACAATTTTATGTTTAAAGACACATCCATGTTCTTGAAAATATTATCCAGACTGTAAGTTAAGATATAGGATATCGTGATAAATAGTCCTGGTATGTTAAAAGGAAATAAGTATATGCTGTCGGGATGCAGAAAACAAATTAAATGCACAGACTAAATCATTAAATAAAACCTGAGTGGAAGACTGAACGGACTCGGTTGGTCTCAGCATTATTCGAATTCAAGAAAACAACCTTCATAAATCATACCATATATTGAAGGGATTACATATTAAGGAGACAGAAAGGAATCATTATATGCATAATAGTGATGTAATAAGCAAATAAAGAGAATGACAATAAACGAATGGAGTAGTACAAAACTATATATTGACAAGAGTCGATGGAACCAGTGTGCGTATGCTCTGCACACAGTGGTCGAACCAACCGAGACATTACTCGGTGAAATAAAATTCATATTCTTCTCTGCGAAAAGGAAAGACAGAGTATCCACGCACATTGGCAAATGATCCATAGCAACCAATAAAACTATCTAAAACCCTCGTAAAGGGACAAGTTTACTCGAATGTAAAAGCAATGAGAATATGAGGCTGTGAACAGTTAGAAAACCTTGAAAAGGTTCCGGATAAATCATGTAGGAAAAACCATGTAAATGTTAGAGTTAAACTGCCTGAAGAAAAGAAAGAAATTTGTATCTAATAACTATGTTTACATTCTGTAGCCAAAACCTTACAGGCGACCCTAACAATGGTCACAGGAAAGGACAACTGTCGAGACCTAAAACCATAAGAATAGTAACAGTCAAGACGTAGCCACTGTTTCCGGCGCCGAGACCATCAAGGGTCGCAACTGGAAAATATATGCATAAACAATAACAGAACGATTAAATAATACACATTCCAGTTACAACGAGCAGCTATACGAATATTCATAGAATAACTCTAAGGTTTACAACGGCAAACTCAAATATACACTATTTCCAGAGCTATGTTTAACTTGTACAAACTAGCAGCAAGATAAATATTCATATACATGCTAATATTCAAAGGCGCAACCGGCTGAGTCATAAACACAACGGTTCGCCAATAAAACCTTCCTTGCAGTATCAGTAATAGAACTGCTAACCAGAAGCCCAATCATCGTGACAAATACATTTAGAGTTTAGTAACATAAATCTAGGAGTCCCGTTCAAGGCGCGAAAGTATCGCAGTAGCCTTGAGGACCTATAAGGGCAGAATCGTGGCTTCAAGCTATGGATGGCGCCCTCAGATAAGCGAAGCCTTAATGACTCAAACTTTCCAATAGAAAGCAGTAAAAATCACCTGACAGTAAGGGTGAGGAATTAATGCTTGCTTTCGGCATCAACTTATATATTTAAATCCTACGCTAAGGGTCGCAAGCTTACCTGTGAGACAGTTCCTTGGAGGTTAATCACCGGCCGCGGCGAACCCATTGAACCCCTATCAAATAACCATCATGGATGAGTAAATAAACTTCGGAAAACAAATTCTTTGGAACTCTGTAAATTCCTTATTCAAATAATGGAACTAAAAAGGGGAATACCTGTAAATGATTTGGGTTCAGGGCGGAGCGCCGAGAGTTTACACTACCTTCTGGGCACAAAGGCATACCCAGAACTTCAGCATTGAAGCCTGTGGCGAACGTCTGAAGGCGGATGGCCATAGTCGGTGGTAAGTGAACAAAACCTCAGAAAACAACCTCCCGAAGCATATAAACACCATAACCCTAAAAGCCATTGTATAGTTGGCAATCGAACCATAGCCGTTCGATCAAGGATTTGGGATCACCGTCGTGGATCTCATCAGTAATCCCGAGGAGATCGAGGCTGGACTGCAACATTCAATTCCTCTACCAGCTTCTGAGATCGATATCTGGATTGGGTGGAAAATCTCGAGGCAGGTCCAGTTGTCCACCTCTCCGTTAAGGAGCATTAAAGATTCAATTTGTGTTAAGTGTACGATGGCTACCTAGGGGTGCTAGACACCATCAAATCCTACGTCGAATTAAACAACAATGTATATATATATATATATATATATATATAATTAAACTCCGTCATAAGTTCATAGGGGTATGATAATACCATACATATGGGGGGGGATATATTTAATAACCCTATTTATGGAAACAAGTTAACAGATACCATTCAATATGTCGTAATAGACAAATATAGTAATACCCGTCAAAGTTCATGAGTGGTATTGAAGATACCATACCATATGGAATTAAATTAATAACCCTAATTAAACGAGAGGTAACATATACTCATTCAATAAGTGTAAAGACAAAATAATTTTTTTTTATGGTGTAAAATAAGTATTTTGTATTCTGGGAACTGTGACTATATATATATATATATAATATATATAATATAATATATATATATAGTCCAGTCCAAATACAAATATATTATATATATAATAAGCTTGGTATATCCTTTTTTTTTTATTTCTCTAAAAACATGAAGGATTTACAAATATCATCATCCATAATAAAATGGACTCAATTTGCTCATTGGGAATCTAGATCTGTTGGTCATCTACCAACATTATAAGCCATCCAAAATCTAAATTGTTTCAAAATGTTTTGTAAGGCTAAATATAATTGAGTATCTTTGTGACTTCTAGCAACCATATGCCTATAACCCATAAACACAAACTTTTTATTGATAATTTATATATAACAAAAATAATACAGTGTCTGCACTACATTAGAAGGTATACTAATCATCACAAGACACAATTGGTATTGGGTCTTTGGCAGTGGATCTAACAATTCCGTTTGTGGATATATATCTATATATATAGAGAGAGAGAGAGTTGTTTTTAATTTTTAATTTTTATTCTTTTTGTGTGAATTTTTGTATTTTATGGGTTGTTTTTTTTTTTCTTATACTTACTTTTAGTGTCGAAATTTTTTATTTTTAACTTTTATAATTTTTTATTTACTTAATAAAAAAAAATTATGTTTTAATTTTAATTTAATTTTACTATTCTTACTTTTATTTCTTATTTTTTAAATATTTTTGTGGAATTTTTTATTTTTTTATTTTTTTTACTTATTTTTTTGTTGTAGTGATCTGTTGATGCTCGATTAGTATCCTAACCCTACTATGTGTCAATTTGATAATTGATTTTTAATTTTTTGTTACAATGGGTAAAATTCTCCTCCATTGCATAACAATTTGATGCTTGGCTTTTAAATTTTTAGTACAATGAGTTAAGTCTTCCCCACTATGTGTCAATTTGATAGTTGATTTTTAAGTTTTTGTTGCATTGTGTCAAGTTGCCATAGGCTATGATTTTAAAAAAGCTATAATTTTAACATTTAGTATAATGACTCTTTTATTCAGGTATTCATTTTTGAAGTTTTTTTAGTTATGATATTTGGTCTCTAAATATGTTGAAAATTTAAAATTTTCTAAAGTTGTGATATTTGGTTTTAACTTCATAGCTGAAAATGTTGAAATTTTAAGGGTTTTGGGAGCCATGATGTTTTATTTTTAACACCATGGTTGAAAAGTGTCAAAATTTTAAGGTTTTTAAAGTTCATGATATTTAGCTTTTAACACCATGGTTGAAAATTGTTGGAATATTTAGGTTTTTTGAAATCATGATATTTTATATTTAACCTATTGTAGAAATCTATTTGAATTTTTTAAGTTTTTTTTGGAGTAATACTGTTTAATTTTTAATGCAATTGCTAAAATATGTTGGAATTTTAACAAACAAAAATATATTTGGTGCAACATAACACCTTTTTATTTAGGGGCATTTTGTCATGTTTATTGCACAAAAAAAAATTAATGTCAATGTTAAGAAATGGAATTTTAACCCAAAAAATTAAAAGAAGCATTGGTGATGCAACACACTTTTTGTTTTTGTTTTGAGGTGTTTTTTCATGTTTATTACACAAAAATTTTGGTTTTAGATTGTTGCTAAAAATAAATGGAGAAAAAATGGTATTGATACAATATCAACACCTTTCATTTTAGAAATATTTTTATTTTTATTTTTATTTTGCCAAAAATAGGGGTTTTAAGAGCTAGAGTTTTTGTTTTGAGATTATTATTCTCATTAATCTAGTAACCTTTCCTATGATTTAATTGAGAATATTATGAGAATCAACCAGCAAAGAGTTAGGTTGTTTTGTTATCATTAAATATTTAATTGTTTGGAGTCTCAAATAGTGAACAAAAAGGCGGCAGTTGCCAGAGTTATAACTTCCTCTAATTCCCCAGGATTACACGAGGATTGATATCCACTAGGAGGCAATGTAACTTAAGATAGAAGTTATGCTCGAAAGAAAAAAGCTATGTAGCATATGTTTGAGAGAAATGAAGAGCTGAGGAGAGAAGAGAGAGTTTCTTGTAAGATTTTTCTAGGAATAGAAAAAGTAGATTAGACTTAGAAATGTAAGACGTTGTTAAAGTTTGTGTGGAATAGAAGAAATATTCTAACAAAAAGAGGATAATAGATATAATATTTCAACCAATTTTTTGGTTAATAGTAGATGTTTTTTCTAGTCGTTGGTTGATCTGCTCTCCTTATTTAACATGTAGTCATGATCTGATTATTCATGTTGTCTTGAAGATGAACCACACTTGTTGGTTCAAAATGCGTCAACAAATAAATTTTGATGTGATTTTCACCAAAAACTCTTCTCAATAAAAAAGAAGATAGTTTAATTTGAGCAAAGAAGAGAATTGTGTTGCAATTCATTGGTTAAGAGAAACGTGTTTATTCCATCTTTATTTTCAAGTGTTAAAATAAGTGGAAAATTTTAATATATAGGTTGATTATCAAAAAAGTTTCAATGATGTATAAACTAGTCGATATTAGCATGCGGCTGTTTTTTTCAGAAAGTAACAATGCATAGTGTATTTAGTGAAGAGAGAATAGAAACAAATAACTAAGTTTGGAAATTATATAAATTTTTCGATTATATAATAATTTTCATGAATTGCGTGTCAGTTTGAAAAAATAAAGTATGGATGAATGCCTATTTTATACTATAGGGCAAAGCTATTCTTGTGATGATAGGGAGCACTGTTAAAAATAGATGAGATTGTTTCCCAAGTATAAGGTAGAATCTTCTAGTTGAATGATTAATGTCAACAATTTCTATTTATATTTATGTTCTGGTAAAGTATTTTATATTGGGACAAAATAACAATTTTGTTTGTAAAATGCTCTCGGAATGAAGTTATAGAACCTGTAATGTACAAGATAGGCTATTACTACGCTTCTATTCAGAGCCTGCCGAGAGAAAAATCCAAGCATTGCCTTTGACTGAAAATTTCCGAAGTTATAGAACCTATAATGTACAAGATACGCTATTACTACCCTTCTATTCAAAGCCTGCCAAGAGGAAAATCAAAGCATTGGCTTTGACTGAAAATTTCATAGAAAATAGCTATTGAGGCAAAAATGGACATTAAGGGTAACGAAGGATTTAATTACTCAATTAGAGAGGTATGAACACATCTAAGAGATTAATTTTGCATACTTAAGGGGGGCAAATCATACAAAAATAAATCACGTGGTAAAGATTTACAAAGGGTGGAAAAATATGTTCAGATTAGTTGAGTTAGAACAGGTCCATCAACAATGAAAATATAATTAATGTGGTTTAACAACCCCAAATAAACAAAAGGAAGTATAATATGTTCTAAATAAGAATAACTCCGAAACTATTCTGACTAAGCAAAACACTTGAGAGGCAGTTAATATAAATTAATTGTTTGACTTTCTGAGTCCCAAATTCTAAGACCAATTCTTAATCTAGAGACCTAAGTTGAAGCCAGGTATGCTAAAACTTTACTAAAATAGTTGTAACAGAATAGCAAAACAGTTGAGGCAGTTAATATAAATTAATTTTTTGACATTCTGAGTAACAAATTCTAAGACTAATTCTTAATCTAGAGGCCTAACTTGAGACCAGGTATGCTAAACTTTACTAAAGTAGTTGTAACAGAATAGCTATGCTGGTGGCTGGTCGATGTCAATCGCCATAATAGTAATACCTACAAAAGAAGAACAGGGAGTTAAAGAGAATTAATACCTGGAAAGGAAAACCACTTATATAATGATGAGATAGTGTTGACATAACGTTGAGATGGGTTGAAAACCTCAGTTGTAATAAAGTTTTGTTACAAGGGAACGACTTTTTAGAGGTTGGAAACCCGTTTCAGTGGTTTCTATATTTCCAGAAGCTTTGAAACTGTATGAAAATATTCTCTTTTCTGTGGGAGCTGCAATGGGAGTTTGGAAAATACCCGGAGCTTTGAAGAAGAATTTTTTTTGGAGTTCCCACCTTCCCTAGAGTTGGGGAATACAAAGCATGTAGACAAATATGTTGAACTGCCCACAAAAGATAAGGAAGAGTGTGACACTTCAATGTAAGGGATATCTGGGATGTCATGCTAATGAGTATTTAATTTTTTGTTTATGTATATGTGTCGGAGAAGATTGTGTGCATATTGTATGTGGCAGTCAATGATTAACCATTATATTTGTTTTACTTTTGTTTCTTTGTATTTTTAAGGCAGATTATTTCAAATACTTGTCATGTGTGAGAGAACTGATAATGAACTTGATATTTTAATATTTTATTATTTATATAAGGGAAAGACTCAGGAAGAGAAACACACATGTAATATATTTATATATTAGAGATTATATATTTAAATTGATTTTTAATATTTAATATTTTGATTTAATATTAATTTTGATTATTATATAATTATATATTTTTTATTTTCTTGTATTTTTATTTCTTTTATTATATAATATTAGCCGTTAGCCGTTTCGTATAATAGTTCCCAAGATTCCCAAGTTCCAAAAACACATGCAACAAAAACATTATCATCTTATTACTTAAGAATAAATCAAGCAATGCAAGCCAAGAAATTCAATCGTGAGTTTACGATGAGGGTTTTCTCAAGTAGACCGGTTGACTAACAACACCTCCTAGAAGCAAGGGAATGGTTAAAATAATGAATTTATAGTTAATTCCGTAACAGTATTAAAACAAAGGAAGAGAACGTTTACAAATAGAATCCTTTTCGTTAAATTATCTAATCTAGAAAGAAATAGAAGGCTGAGCAGGAGCTTCTTGTTTTCTTATCTTCATTAGTTATACCAGAAGGTTTACATACGTTTCTTTCATAGAAAGAAAGGTTATATATTTGAATATTTGAAAAAGTTTTAAAACATGATTGAAATAAGTAAAAACATAAAAATCCTTAAGTCAAATAAAAGAGCATACACACGGATGTTTCATCAAATATAGAACTACATGTTTTTCATCTATGGGATATTTCATCAAATATAGAACTACATCTGTTTTTATCAACGGAAAATTCTAACCGTGGTTGAATTGAAACATGATTATAATTAAAACTATTCCCAATGATTTTCTAGTTAAAACAAAATATTATTATGTATTGAAAGAAGAGAAGTCCAGCCAATTTTTTTTTGAGAGCATAAGACTCCTTATGGACGATTCTAAAATTCTAATCCTATTTTTAATCATACGAAAGAAATAGAAGTCCAGCCAATTTTTTTTTAGAGCACAAGACTCCTTATGGACGATTCTAAAATTCTAAACCTATTTTTAATGATTTGAAAACCTATGGACGATTCTAAACCTATTCAACTTATATCAGCTATGGCGATTGTTGATATGCCTACTGATCGATGTGCGAGATCCAATTTGAATATGATAAGACATTGAAGAGAAAAATAAGCGAAAATATTGGCCTGGGAGGAAGGACCAGGACTCCAAATCGTAACAATTAACTTGGTCCAAGAATAAACTAATGCAAAAGATCACTTGAATGTCCAAAGAATAAGAATAATCATATTGAATGCAAAGAAAGCACAACTAAAGGGGAGAATCGAAAGAGGTGTATACAAAATTGCCAAGCGTTAAGAAAAGCATCTTCGCAGCGAAGATTAAAAATTGAGGCGGAGTGGCCAAGGCTAGAGGGCAGTGAAGGCCCATGATTAGCATGGTCAGGAAACACGTCGAGGGAATCAATGAAGTTTTTTAGCACCCTAAAAAACGGGGATTTGTTCTTTTTCTTTTTCAACAACAGTGGTCGGAGTTCGTAAGGAAAATGGTTCCTTCGGTCAACAGAATTTTGTGTGATTTCGACAAATGATTTCATAAAAGTTAGGAATGGTCGTAGTTGTTAGCCAAAGTCTATCAACGTGGGCTACGTAATCTTTTAAGCAAGTTAACTGACAAAAATATGTCCTAAATCCAGCTATAACTCAAGAAATAGCAATAACCTTAGGATAAGACATATGATAAATCTACATGCCAATCAAATAACGTGCTGCAGTATCAAACATACCTCTGAAAACAATATTGGAAAAAAAAACGTATTGATCAAAGCTTTTGTCAGAATCAATTTGATTACAACGGAATATATCAGCCAGGCAAGTACGAAAATGTGCTTTCTATAGTAAATTATGCGAGCAATAAATCACCACCAAGGTGAATTCAGTCAAAGCAGCCACCATGATATTTCACTATGTTTTTGCGGAAGTGTAAATAAATTTCAGATCCTTGTAGCTTCATCAAATTCATTCCCTCTTCGACCATTCAAAGCAAGGAAACTACGGGACGGTTACCATCATATTATCATTCTTGCCATCATAATATCATACTATCATATTAGTTAAAATGAAAGTAATATCACATGTAAATGAAACATAAAATGAGTTACACATAAAGTAATAAAGTAATATTAATAATCAAGGACAAATTTATTGCCTGTATTGTGAAAAATTGAATTTTTTTTTTTTATTCATTATTATTATTTATTTTATTAATTTTTTTTTTTTTTTACGAAGTTTTCTGAAAGTGCATCTGTCAGTTCAATGGTTTTTGGCCATGGCTGCAGCTCTAGTGGAAGCTTTTCATTTCTGATGAAATTGATATCTACCCTTGTGCTAGGGGTTTCTTTATAGTGGATTTTGAAAACCCTAAAAGCAAACAATGTATTCTAGATTCCGGACCTTGGTTTTGGGAAAACTCAAGCCTATTCATGAAGCCATGGAACGCATCATTCGATCCCTCAACAACAGTCATAACCTTAACACCAGTGGTGAGATTGCCAAACTTATTCTTGCATCTCTCGAATTTCTCCTTGCTAAAAGCCATTGGAAATGCAATTGGAAAATTTTACTGCATATGCCAGAACCACCTATGCAAGCATCTGTGTGGAAATGGACTTCAACGCTGGATTCCAGCTAAAATAAGCCTAACAAGTGAAGACTATGTGTTGAGCCAGAAACTAGATTATGAAAGTGTCCTCTTATGTCTATCTTGTTTTGAGACAAGCCTTCTAGCCAAAAATTGCCCAAAAGCCTCCCAGAAAAATTATGCTAGAAATAATCACCACAAATCTACATGGTGGGAAGGAGCACAAAAAGAACATTCCACTGTCATCAAGGAATAACACTCTCCAAAAAACTTTGAATCACAAAAAATCTAGCATAAAAGAAACAATTCTCAAGACAAGCACAGGGAAAGCCCTGCCCAATAGCAAAAAAGTGAACTCAACAATCCCTCAAGCATCAACAGTTATAAGGATTCGAATACCGCACAAAATAAATCTTCATTTAACAGTAAAGTAGATCTCCCAAACCAAACTTCTCTCTGACAATCTTGAAAAGGACAACACAACAGATCACTAAGCTAAGACACCAATATCCCAAGAACCATGAGAGATGAAGGAGATGCAAAATAAAGGAAGTTGGAAGACCATAGAGAAAAAAAGAAAGCTACAGCACCAATCTCTCTAAGAATGACTCAAAGCCAAACAATTAAGAACTAAGAAAATTATAGATCTGAGAGACCCATTTGGTCTCAGTGGACACTAACCACCACCACCATCATCATCATCATAAAATTATATTTTATTAATTTTTTCTTATTATTATTTTTATTTGTTAACTTTAAATTATTATTTTACTATTTTTAAAATGTTACATTTAAGTCAACAATATCTTTTCCCTATGAATTTTTAGATTGGAAATTGGGTTTGAAGACTTTTGACTTTGTAATAATTAAATGGAAAATATTTGATATAAAAAATACTCTTCGTCTAATACATATTTAGTAATTGTAAGGAAAAATTTTGATATAAAAAGATATTCTTTGTCTAATAAATATTTAAAGGAGCATATGAAAAGTATTTGAACTAGTTTTCAATTTTGAATCAGAGAATAGATATTTAATTTAAATACTATATATTTTAAGTTTTTGGATTAGACTTGTAAAGTTGAAACAAATTGTTCAAGATATGAAAATTAACACAACCACATTCACCAATGCGGTTGATATAGGCCAATAAGCATATATAAAACACATTTACAACAATATTAAAGAATATGATTGATATATGTGCACCGGCTTATTTCAAACACATAAATAATTATTAAGTACATTTTATTGTAAGAGACTAATTATTTTCTAAATAATAACCACCATAGTATTATATATTTATGGTTATTATAGTAGTAATTATTATTAATA
>APFE030313276.1:133177-179993 GCA_000404065.3 Pinus taeda | reverse complement strand
CATCCAAGAATTGTTCATTTATGTAATGTAAAGGAGGTTTCCCCCTCGAAGAGGCTGAATTCCAAGGCGTTGATCTATCTTTTCTATCTTTTTCTTGAGCTGGTTACATAACAGTTACCCATACAAGGTGAATAACACGTCCTTAAATTTCAACATTCCATTTTCTCTGAGAATTCAATTATTACATAATGGCCCTTCTCGCTCTTGCTTCAAGCAATCTTTCACATGCTAAAATTTCTTGTCTTGTATCAATCTCCCTTTATCATTTTATTGATATTAAATTTACAAGTGCTCATGGTATCGAAGAATTCCATTTCCAAGCTTTCACTAAGTGTGCATGCTACTTTGTTTTCCTTTCCTTTAATGTGCTTTCTCAAATTTGAACTCACTGATCAAATCCAACCATCGATATTTTCTAGAATTTAACTTGGGTTGGTCAAACAAGTATTTCAATCCTTCTTGGCCTGTCTTCAACACAAAGTTCCTCCCAAGCAAGTAGTGCCTCCACATTTTCAATGTGTGCACTATCACTACAAGCTTCAAGTCATGAGTAACATAACTCTTCTCATGCCCTCATAACAAACTACATGTCCTTCATGCATTAAGAATCTACCTATTCCTTCCTTACAAGCATCTATGTAGACCAAGAGTCATTTTCTAGGTTTTTTATCTGTACGATAGGTACACATGTGAGTAATTGCTTAAGTCGTTCAAATATAGCTATACACTTTTATGTCCACTGAAATTTGACTCCTTTACCCTACATGGCTTTGATTGGATGTTTTATCTTTGAGAAATGTCAAATGAATTTCTAGTAATATCTAGCCAATCCCACGAAATATCTCACTTCGGTGACATTTCTACAAGTGGGCCACTCCATGATGATCTTAATCTTCTCGAGGTCCACAACCACTCCTTCCCTTGAAATGACATGTCCCAAGTACTGAAATTGTGTTCAGAAGATATCACATTTATTGAATTTAGTGTAGATCTTATGCTCTCTCAACAACTATAACACTACTTTCAAATGTTCTTCATGTTCCTCTCTAGTTTCTGAGTAGACCAAGATGTCATCCATGAAGACTAATATGAACTTGTCCAAGTACAAGCCAACTACATTTTTCATCAAACACATAGCTGTGTCTAGAGCATTGATAAGTCCAAATGGAACTGCAACAAACTCATAATGTCTACACCGTTAACCTGAAAGGTGTTTTATGGATGACTTCATCCTTAATTCAAACTTGATGCTTACAGATTTTGGATCTATTTTTGAGAAAATTGAAACCCCTCTTATCTAATCAAACAAATCATAAACTCTGGGAAACAAGTACTTTTTCTTCACCTTTGCTTTGTTCAACCATAGATTATCAATGCAAAACTATAGTACTACAATGTGTTATCCTTTTTCTTTACAAATAACATCGGGGCTCCCCAAGTTTACACAATGGGCTTGATATACCCTGATCCATCATTTCCTTCATTGGTAATTTTAGCTCCACTAACTCCAGCATGCTCATGCGATATGGGGCTTTCAAGACTCGCATTGATCCATGAAGAAATTCTATGAAAAAAACAATTTCTCTCTTGGGTGGAAATACCAAGATTTCCTTTGGAAACACATTGTTGAATTGCTTTAAGACTAGGTGAGTTTCCATTCTAATGTCATTTCTCTCTGGCTCACTAGTCACTTGGAACACATAGAAATCACACCATTTTTGGTTGCACCTCTTTACCTATAGCATAAATACCTATTGAACATAAACATGCTTTTCCCTCAAGCACAATTTCTTCATTTTCATCAATCAAGCATTCTAATGACTTTTTGGAACAATCCACTTTGGTTTTATAGGCTTTTGACCATTCCTTTCTGGTTAGAAAATCATACAAGCCTAGCAATAAGAAATTGAGGATGATGATAGTGGACATGTAGCTTAACTCTGTGGAGCACAACTCCACTAATTTTGTCACTCATTTTTTACCTCCCATGGCTAGCTAGAGAAGCCATGATTTTTCATGAGCCTTCCTTTGCAAAACATATTTCTCTATGATATTCTATCTAATATAGATGAGACTATAACCTAGTTCAATTAAAATTAAAACATGATATTAACAACCACAACTTCCATTTTGATCGTCGAGGCTTGATGATTTGCTTCCCATTGTTTAAGGCCAGATAAATTCTAGCCATTCTCTAGGCCACATCATTCATCATTGTTTCCTCTTGTACATTTTACAACCTTGTGCCATTCTAATACTACTAAATATAATCTCTCTAGAGGTGGTTTTCTTCACACATCAAACACTACAAAGGTCCTTTCTTGAACCCTTAACCTCTTCTCTTATTTGTTTATTTGGCCGATCTCTATTGCAATAGTGAATATTTGATGAGACCCACCCTTGGTTGGAGTGGTGAACTAGTGGTGAACTTCACATTCCTTCCTCCTTACTTGTATCCTAATGGTTTCAACCTTGTTCGCTTGAATTTATTCTTATCACTTGTTTTCCAATCGATTTAGATCTTGGCCTTATGCTTGGACTACTCATAACAATATTTGGCTTTCTCGATAGTTTCCTCCAGGGTTCTCATCTTATCAAACTCAATTCTATCCTATTAAACTTATGGTAGTCCATTAAGGTACTTATGAATCTTAAACTTCTCATCTCTGATGTATGGAACATACCTCAACAACTCCAAAAATGTGTTAGTGTACTCATTAGTAGTAATTTGTCATAGCTTATGCTCATAGAATTCTTTAACTTTGTTGTCATAGTATCTCTTTTACAAGTACTTCTCATAAAAAATTTTCTCAAAATTTCTCCATGAAAACTCCTTCGATCTATTTCCCTTAACATTTCTTAAATATTCTTGCCATATGTCAGCCTTATCATTCAAGTTGAAAATAACCACTCTAGCCTTCATATTTTTAGAGTAGTCATCGACTCTGAAATGTTTCCTCATTCCCTATAGTCACGCTTCTGCCTCTTCAAACTTATTATTTTCTCCATGAAAGGTGGGATTTTTGGCTTTCTTGAACTCCTATGACATTGAGCTCTTCTTACTTCTCATTTGCTAATGGTGTCTCTAGGTTATCGAACTAGACATCTGGTTATGGTTGTTGGATTCTCTTTATAGATTATTATGTGTGTTTCTCCTACACTGTGTCTCACTAGATTTCTTGTGCCTATTTTTTGACTTATTTCCTTCTTCCTTATTAGCTTCTAGTCCTTACTTTTGGACTTCAAAAGGAATTTTCTTGGTTTTGTGTCTACCTAGCTATTTGGCACAAAGCTCATGTTGCTTCTATATTTGTAGATCTAATAAGATCTACAAGATAACTACATTCACCTCTCCTTGTCTTTTTTGTTCTTGAGCAACGTTCTCCTTGTCTACCTTATAACTTTGCAGTTCAACTGTTAGATTCCTAAGAGTATCAATCTGGTCAGTAGAATTTCTCTATGACCTCTTTCCCACTGAGTCCTCTTCTTGATGATGATAGGATTGAAGCATGTTGTATTCTACCATTCTAGTAATCATTTCTTTATCCTTGCATGGATTTGTGTCTTCTTATCTCACTCTCTCTGTTCTATTGCGCACACATGACTACTAGCTAAATCAAACTCCAATCAAATAAATTTACTCATCACCTTGGCATATATGCAATAGGAATGTTGATCTGAAACTTAGTTGAAACTTCAACTCCCATGTTAGTATGGAGGTTAGAAATCAAAATAACATTTCATCAAATTGTCAGACCATTAGTCATATCAATTATAAGTTCATAATTAGAACACATGTATATATGTATAAATTAATCTATCAGGCTTAACATTTTAGCTTGGGTGTACACTCCTCTTCGGGTTGAATGTTGATCCGGATTTAAACAGGAACGCAATAGATTACAGAGATAACCATAAATACAGAGATGCGATAACCATAAACAGAGAGATGCAACGGAAATAATACTTCATTTCATTAATGGAAAATACTGAAATATGCTTACAACTAGAATTGGAAATAAACCAGCTAGGGCAATGGTAGCTTATATCTGAGAAGAGATGTGTGGCTACATGCCTCTGAGCTGTTCCGAACTGTGTTACAATGAGGCTCGAAGGCCTATTTATTGTTGAGAAACAATGGAAAACCCTTCACATTCCAAAACCTAACCCCAAAAGATGAAACGCCAAATTGTGGGCCCCGTTTTGGGTAAATTGGTACATCAATTTCCCGGGGTCGTAACTTTGGCATACGATCTCCGTTTGACGCGTATGATAGCTCGTTAGAAAGATCTATCCGAGAAATACCACTTTGGGAAGGGCAACATCGGTCCATGGACCCATGTTGCCCCCAGATTTCCCAAAAAAACATCGTTTAGGGCCTCAAAATGGCACCGGAAGTTCAGGACCCAAAAAACTGCTAAAAATAGTAAACTATGCTACAATTTAGGAAACTAAAAAGACTGAAAGAGACAGTTTTGAGGGTCCAAATGGGATAGGTGGGTGGCCACGAACATCCACGTGGATCAGTCTGGGTGAGTAGCTTGTGAGTGGAATGGATCAACTATGATCAATAGGCTACCTTTATGTGAGGAAAGCACTGAAGCTTAAGTACTTGATGAAGCAAGACAAAGTGTTGTGTAAGGTTGGCAGGGAGGTTTCAAAACAGGCTAAGGAAAAATTTTGGAGGGTGGTTGTAGCCGCTACAACACCACCATTTTTCTTTTCATTTTTTATCTTCTACTTCCTAAAAACATGTCATGTTAGATAAACTAAATATAGAAATAATCAAATAATCCCTCAGTGAAGTCTAGGGGAGGCAATCCAAATTAGCATATATCTATCCACACACACACACACACATACACACACACACACACACACACCAACATATCAATCATAACACACCAATGTCATCATGATGATGAAAATTGTAACAATAACGTTAACAATGCATGGAAAGAAACATATTGATAGCTAACTTGCATGCATAACAATCACATCTAGCTCATCCAGTCCAAGTGTTTGAACTTGGCAGATCTTATAACACCCTGTAACTATCTCCTCCCACATTTACCCAAATTCACTAGCTTGGCAGGGTAAACATGAGATGAGTGCCACTATGACATGACTTGACCTCCAAGTTCTAGTTAAGGAAGTGGGGCCTATAAACTGAACACTTACTGACATCCTATGGGGATTATGTATCACTCAGGAGTTGAGAAACCACCCCAACTGATCAATCCCTATGCTAGAACCCTTTTATTTAACCAATTACCCTAATTGCACACACAACAAGGCAAGAGTGTAGTTATGAGGTCCCAACAGTACGCACAAGCCTCCTAAACTACCCAATTCAGTGCTAGTAATTCTGAGATCTAAGCCACCTTTCCAGACTATCCTTTAGACCACTACCCAAAACTTCTTGTAACTTTCCATAATCAGAATTAACATGATGATAATTCCAAACACTCAAACTTGAAGCAAGAACTCGACCTAGGTTGCCTAACTCATAAAAAACATTTCGTCAAACATATGGAAAACATGTGATCTACAGGTTATGAATGCATATTTGATCATAAACGGATATTACTCATTTGAGAATCATCAAGAAGGCTCCAAGCCCTCTCTAAATAGCTACAATAACACTTGTTAGGCCTTGCATTTATTAAACATTCAAATACATATCAAAACATTTCAAGATCCATAAATAGTATACATCATATAACCAACAAAGAACTAGCATAGAAACCATGGAAAATTAGTCATTATGTCAACATGTTAACTAGTACAAGTGCTCATAAATAACAATAGAAAGATAACTCTTATTAACATATGAAATTGTTAACCAAGTCAGTGACTTCCATGTACCACTCGACCATAGATTGGGCTAAACCAAATATCACTTTTAGCCACTTACACCCCTATCATATTCCAAGCATGAATGTGGGATCTCATGGAATAAACCAAGATGACAACAAGTAGGAATTCTAGAGGCCAAACCACCCCAACCCTTAGACACAATGATTGCACTTGTATGGTCTAGAAATCACTAACATCAACAAAATAGGTCATTACTGAAGTTGTCTAGGGCTCCAGGAACTAATAACTCAACCCACAACCTTCCAGGACTCCAGAGCATTTGTTCCAACCGCAACTCCAAGCACTAGTAACTTAACCCACAAAGGGTTCCAAAGCATTTGTCCCAATGTATAACTCATTAGGGGAATTTTGGGGTCTAAAATGGGCCTCCTAAGAAAAATGTAAAACAAAAATAAAATTTATAAGAACCAATAGGATTCAAGATGATGATGTCAACCGTGGGGGATGATTCACCATTTTTGGAGTAAAAAAATAAAAATATTAAAAAATAATAAAATAATAAAACTACTTTTTCAACTCATTTTTTCAACTTATCTCCCTAAGGTTTTACTATAATTTCGATCGGGAGTACTCATTGGATGAAAAAAATAGATTTTAATCCAAGGAGTAACCATTTTTCATACTTTTGATGGACCCTGCTACACAAAAAATGAGAAATACATGAAAAAACGTTATTGTAATCACCTTTTTCATGTACTTCTCATTTTTCATGTAGTAAGATCCATCAGAAGTATGAAACATGTGTACTACTCGGATGAGGAATCAAATTTTGCATCCAACGAGTGTTTCCATTCAAAATTTGAGTAAACCCATAGGGAGATAAGTTGACAATACAAGTACAATTTTTTTTCTTTTTTTCCCCTCTAAAATTTGATGATGTAATCTAATCTTATTTTATTGTTTCCAATATTATTTTATAATTTCCTTAGGAGGCCCATTTTATACCTCAAAATTCCCCTAACGCCATGAACTATTAACTAAACCTATGTTGTTCCAAGGCTTCTAGAGTGTTGTTTCTAGCCCACAACCATAGGGAGCCTGAGCACCAATTAGAAAAACAAGTGGAAAAACCCACAACACCATTACTATCCAGATATTGCAAGGAAAGGCTTAAACCAGTGTCAATCCATGTAAAAATCCATGCCAAGAATAGCACATAATCAAGGAATCACATGCATATACCATGCATCCCAAATTCAACATGCTAAATCTCACATGCACACTATTATTTTTCAATCCATAACTAGTTTCTATCATTAGTTGCAGTTGTCCAAGATTTGTCTTACCTTGTTATCCTAATCCAAGTGAATAGTAGAGTGCTCCAAGCATGCTCCAAGAATGCTCTAAGTGTGCAAGATTATGAGAGAATGATAGAAAGAAAGGAGTGCTCAACCCAAAATTGGCAAAGGTTAGCCACTAATTCTTTGATGTCCTTTTATCATGTATCTCTTTATTTTCTTCATTTTCCTCTAATTTCCTTACCATGAAAATTTGTTTCTCTTCACCTTCCTTTTCTCCTACTTTCCTTTATTTTGATAAGTAAATGTCAATTATTTCCTCTTTTCCTTTTCCAATTTCCATAGCCATTAATTAATCCAAATTGATGTCCACTAAAATGTTTTACCCAAGATTCGACTTGGAGTACGTGTCCCATGACCTTGCTCTTATTTTTATTTACATGGAAAACCAACCAAGGGATGTTATAGGAAGTCCCTAACCTAGTTGGTATTATGCATACGTTAATATGTATTATTCTTTAATGAGATCAATGAGCACAAGTTTTGGTTTAAATGTGTTAATTATGTGACTAGTTTGTCATGGCTTCTGATGAGCGCCAGTATTCCATCAAAGATTTTGCAACTCCTAGGCTACCAGCTTTACTTATCAACCTAGGGTTCATACAAACTTGGAGGTGACAATGTTGTATGCACAAGTAAAAGTGATGGTCCTACCTATTGTCGCTGTTCAGTTGGCGAGAGACCACTGGGGTTCCAAACCAGAATTCTATAGAGTCAAAAGAAGCTTGATTCTTTGATTGAAGAAGGAAAAATCTACTCTAAGAGAGCTACACTACTGTAGTAATGAAAAAAACAACATGTAAATGCTAAATCATACCATACCCTAATTAACCATTTAAGCAACTATGCAAAACATAATTGCTAAATCAACACCAAGAAAATGCTACTATCTAAGTTGAAGAAGTAAAAATCATCAAACCATACTAATGTGCAAGATAAAAAACTAAACTAAATCTTTTTTCACTTTTTTGGTTTTTTTAGGCAAAATCAAGTATGCAAACTACTTGTTCTTGTGGATGTGGTAGGTAGATGGAAGGTGTTTGAGGATGGCTAGAAGTTTTATGAAGTGGTTGGATGGTGTGGATGGGTCCTAGGATGGTTTTTGTGACTTCCAAGAGGTTTCCCATCGATTCTACCTCGAAACAGGCCATTTTAGCAAAAACCTACAAGATGTAATAGAAACCTACAAGATGATCCTGTAGGAATTACAAGAAACCTACAGGATATAACCGAGAGCTAATTGTGAGGTGTTGGAGGTGTTTGGAAGCTTAGGAAAGGTGTGTGATGAGTGGAATGGGGTGTTAGAAGGTCTAGGAGCACCAAGGAGTCAATATCCAAGATAAGAGATGGCTAGATTCGCTCAATGTATCTAGGGGAATTTCGATGAAAAATGATGAAAAACTAGTGAGAGTGATGGTGAAACAAGATATGGTTAAGGTGGATGAAGTGGAAGGTGGCTACTGGTGATGAAGTCTGGGTCTCCTCTTAAAGTACCTGCTCTGTGTAAAACATGTTTGTCTTCCAAAAACTATGCAACAATATACATTTTCATAAACTAGGAAAGCATTAATCAATTGCCTATATTACGCATGAAGAAAGTTGCTAAAGGGAATGAAAGCATGAGTGAGATCTTCTTGCAGAAATGGAGATGGAAAAAGATGACAATGAAATCATCCTTGCAACATGAACCAAATACTGAGTTAAGGACAACAAACTCCAAATCTCATACAAGAGCTAGAAATCTATGTTTTTGGGGCTGCTGAAGGATCCCTTCCTCAAGTCATGGTCCCAAAGGGAGGAAGTGAGGTTGAGACACCTACTGCCAACCTTGTTGTGATCCTTTTTCTCCTTACTAACCTGCTACTTGAAAGAAGGCACAAATGGAAGCAAACTATCACATAACCAATCTAATCTATATTATTGTAATGGAAATGCATCTACTAAGCAAATGAGCAATTAAGCTATGAATCTTTACTAGCATACATGTACAGTAAAGAGGAGCCTTGGATGATAGGGTTGGGCCCTAACCCAAGACCTTAAGCTCTCTGAGTTAATTGTAGGTTTTAACCCCGTACAACAATTACCTGCATACGAATTCTAAAACAGAGAAAATAAACAATGCGAGAGGATAACACATAAACACATGTACACAGAGATTTTCCACTAGATCCCAAAACTGGGACTACTAGCTTGAATTTTCATTATGTTCCTTACAATGTTACAATACTTATTTATACATGTTGAAGCATCCAATACCATGGACAGAAAAACATTGCATCGAAAACCATGGACCAAAAACCATGGCATCAAAAACCATGTGCGCAAATCATGCACAAACCATAGGTAGGTCCGCCCAAACTAATATAGGGTCCAAAAAACAAAATTTTCCAAGGTGCTACCCCGAACCCCATAGAAGGGGGTTACTTGCACCCCTCAAACCCCCTGTGACCCCCTCGCTATGCAATCAATGCAATGAAATGGGGGTTACACCCCCTGTCTAACCCCCTGGTTAAGTACGTGGGCTAGTCATGGAAAGAATATAACACAATCCAATATTCTCCCACTTGTTTTTTTCTTTCCACAGGGGGCCTAAAGAGAGTTTAGTCATTTATCTAGCCCTACAATGCCCATTATTTCTCTACACCAAGAGAACTTCTCAGAGCTCACCGATTTTGTCAATGCATTTGTAGTATTCTTAAAAGTCTCCACAATTACCATCAACACCTTTTTGTCTTCTATCATATCCCTCACAAAGTAATACTGAACATCAATGTACTTTGTATTTGAATGATATGTAGGGTTCTTTACAAAAAAAATTGCACTTTGGCTATCACAGTCTATCCTTATAATTCCTTGTACTAAACCCATACTTGAACACAATCTCTGCAACCAAACTACTTCCTTGCTTGCATGGGTGTCTGCCATGTATTTTTCCTCTGTAGTTGATAGTGACACTATAGATTGTTTGTTACTCATCCAACCGACTGCACCTCGGAATAGGTTAAACACATACCCACTTGTAGATCTTCTTTGATCCAGATCTATAGCCTAGTTTACATCAACAAAGCCACGAATATCCAACACTCTGTCCAATCCTGGTCTTCCTTTGTAGCACAAACCATAATCATTAGTGCCACACAAATACCTGAAAAATTGCTTCACTATTTTCCAGTGCTCCTTCCCTGGCTTTGACATAAACCCACTCAATATTCCCAATGCATGTGCAATGTCTGGTATAGTACAGACCATTGCATACAATAGGCTACTGACTGCACTTGCATATGGAACATGGGACATGTTCGCTTCCTCTTCTTGTTTCTTGGGACACTGCTTAGCAGATAACCTCACACCTATAGGAATATGAACCTTCATTGGTTTATTATCCTTCATATTAAACTTATGTAGTATTGTCTTGACATACTTCCTCTGGTTTAACCAGAGATTTTGCTTTTCCCGGTATCTTTTGATTTCCATGCCCAAAATATAGTTTGTAGCACCAAGATCTTTCATGTCAAATTTGGAGGACAATTGGGTCTTCAAATCCTGGATAATTTCTTTGTCATTTCCAACTAGCAACATATCATCCACATACAAGACCAGATAAATAACACGGCCACCAATTAATTTAAAATACACAAAATGATCTTCTTTGCTTCTGGTGAAGCTAAGTCCCTGTATAAATGTAGCAAATTTCTGATACCACATCGTTGGTGACTATTTTAACCCATACAAAGGCTTCTTTAACTTGCATACTAGTCCTTCCTTACCCTTCACCACAAAGCCTTCAAGTTGCTTCATGTAGATTTCCTCTTCCAGATCCTTGTGAAGAAATGTTGTCTTCATATCCATCTATTGTACCTCAAAATCAAAAGCAGTAACAACAAATAAAAATAATCTAATAGAAGTTATCTTGGAAATAGGAGAAAAAATATCACAAAAATCAATTCCTGGTACTTGTGAATAAACTTTTGCTACCAACTGAGCTTTGTATTTCTCCACCTTTCCTTTTGCATTTGTCTTCTTCTTGAACACCCATTTGCTGCCAATGGGTTTCCTTCCAGCTGGAAACTCCACCATATCCCAAGCCTCATTTTTGTTCAAAGATGCTATTTATGGTTGCCTTATTTCTCGAACTAATCCTCTCACACCCAGAGTTTGTGGCTCTTCATCTTTTGATTCCTCCTCTATTATAGAGTATGATTCTTCCTCCTTAAGTTCAAACTCTATATTCTCAGGTTCCTTTGGTTGGACTTCATGTTTAATAACATCTTTTACCTCTCTGAACACCACATCTCAATTGTACAAAGCCTTCCTTGTTAGTGGGTTCAAAAGCTTATAATGCTTTAAACCATCTTATACCCAATAAAGATGCACTTTTCAGATTTACTATCCAACTTGGTTCATTTGTCCTTTGGAACATGTACTATGCATCACATCCAAATACCCTCACATGTGAAAGAGAGGGTTTCTTACTAGTCCATACCTCTTGTGGAGTCTTATCCTCCAATGTTGATGAAGGTGATTTGTTGACCAGGTAACATGCTATGTCCACAGCCTCTACCTAGAATTCCTATCCTAACCCAACACCACTGAGCATGCTTTTTGCCCTTCCCATCAACATCTTGTTCATTCTTTCTGCAACTCCATTTTTATCAAGTGTGTATGGAGTAGTCTTCTGCTATGCTATACCACACTTCTTACAAAATTCTTCAAATTATTTGCTGCAAAACTCTCCACTATTATCTATCCTCAACACCTTTATCTTCTTCTCTATATGGTTTTCTAGCATAACCTTAAATTCGTTAAACCTGTCAAGGACTTTAGATTTATTCTTAAGGAAGTATATCCATGTATTTCTTGAAAATTCATCTATAAATGATACATAGTACATAGATTTACCTACTGATGGAACCTTCATAGGTCCAAACACATCAATGTGCAGAAGTTCTAATATATGTTTCGCCCTTTTACCACCAGAGGGGAAACTCACCCGATTCTACTTCCCATATACACAATTTTCACAGAAATCAAAATCCAGAGAACTATTACTCATAACTTCTACCATACCTTTACCATGAAGTATTCGAAGGACTTTCTCTCCAATATGTCCAAACCTTTGATTCCATAGCATGGTCTTCTCTCCAGAGACCACTAGATTTTTTGCTCCACTTTCAGGAACCATAGAACTGTTGCACCCATCAACAAAAGTGCTATGTCGTAGCCTGTAAAAAGTTCCAATTCGAACTCCCCACATCAATACTAGTTCCCCCCAAAACATCTTATAGGTATCCTTCTCGAACACTTTTTTTACACTTGCACCATCTAGCTTGCTTACAGAAGTCAGATTTCTGGCTAATGTAGGAATATGTAGAACACCCAGAAGTGTTCTAACCCTTCCACCTTGCCACTTCAACTTTACTTTTCCTCAACCAATGATTCTAGACTTCTTGTCATCCCCCAAGAATACATCACCACCATCATATTTCTCATACTCACAGAACCACTCTCTATGGGGAGTGAAGTGAAAGGATGCACTTGAGTCAATCGACCATGCCTCATGATCTACATGTGTACTTGAAGAAGCCAAGTACACATCCCCACCTTCATCTAAGGTGGTTTTCACCTCTGCAGAAGGAGAGTCAGTAGATCCCTTTCCTTTATCAGGAGCTTTATATTTACAGTCCCTTTTGTAGTGCCCTTCCTTTCCGCATTTCTAGCACACCATCTTTATAGGTTTTCCTGGAGATTTAGATCTCCCTCTAGATTTAGACCTCCCACTCAATGAATTATTTTTGTTTCTATTCTGGGACCATCCTCATACAGACAAGGCATCACCATTCTGGCTCTCCATATTTTTCTATCTCACTTCCTCTATCAGCAAGGATGAGACTATTTCATCAAACTGCAATGCAATTATATTGCTACCTATTACAATAACTAGACTATCCCACAAATTTGGTATAGAACACAACAAACCGATGCACTTATCTTCATTTGAAATTTTAATATCAACAAATAATAACTAACTTACCACAATATTAAATGCATTCAGTTGATCTATCACCGATTCTCCATCTTTCATCCTCAAGTTATACAGCTTTTCCCATAGGAACTCGTTATTCACCAGAGACTTAGATTGGTACAAAGTCCATAAATTGTCCCTCAAAGCCTTCATCGTAGCTTCCCTTGATACATTCAGCAATACTAAATTTGAGACACACAATCGTATTGTGCTCTTTGCCTTCCGATCCAATTACTTCCATTCTTCATTGGACACTCCCGTTGGTTTAGTACCTAGATCTACCAGGATCCATTGATCTTTATCCACCAGCAAATCCTCCATCTTGATTTTCAATAACTCAAAAATCTGACCATTAAATTTATTGATCTCTATCTTTCCACTACCCGATATCTTCTTTCATCACCATAATCGATCTCACAGATCTCCCACTGAACAGGGTCTACCACAAGCCCGAGTGAAATCCCTCAGCAACAAAGGCATCCCCTTGAAGCCAAAAACAACTCCGATACCAAATGTAGGTTTCAACCCCATACAGAAATTACGTGCATACAAATTCTAAAACACATAAAATAAACAATGCGAGAGCATAACACATAAAACATATATACACAGATATTTTCCCCTAGATCCCAAAACTGGGACTACCAACTTGATTTTTCATTATGTTCCTTTCAATGTTATAATACTTATTCATACATGACGAAGCATCTAATACCATGGACCGAAAACCATCGCGTCCAAAACAATATGCGAAAATCATGCACAAAACCATAGGTAGGTCCCCATAGAGGGGGGTTACCTGCACCCCTCAAACCCCTGTGACCCCCCTGGTACGTAATCGGTGCAATGAAAGGGGGGCTCTGCCCCCCCTCTAACCCCCCGGTTAACTACATGGGCTATTCGTGGAAAGAATATAACACAACCCAACATTAACTCATTGCTAGCTCAAAACAAAATTCATTCTTACTACCAAAACAATGGATTACATCAAAAACTGTCACAAGTCTTGCAGCTTGAAAATAGAGTAGAGTTTCACAATCCAAAAAAAAATTAAATCCTATTGAGGTTCTAGGCCTCCCTACTTATACATCTGAAGTCTCCAACAAATTTCTTAAAATTAGGAAGGCTCGACTCCCAAACTCGAGATAAATTGGTGCTTTGTCTTTCACTTGCTCGGCTGCCTTCTAGTCCTCATGATTTGGCTGTTTTCACTCTGAGTTGATGGAGGAATATTCGAATGGAGGGGTAGTAAATGAGGAGGATTTACCTCTTATAATTACTCTCCCTTGTCCCATTCGATTTTTGACCTTGGTCTTTGCGAAAATTCCTTGCATTTATCCTTTAATCCTGAATTAAATGCACATTAGACAACAAAGAAAAATATCCAACTCTAACTGATCTCATAAACAAAATATAATCAAACGTATGCAATAAGTTATGAGAATAGTTGCTTTTACTAAGCTAGGAGGTGAATTAAGGCCCATATAATCACCCAATGATGAGACTCATCATCACCTCCCTACTAAAAGTGTTTCTCATCCTTTGAGCAACTTAGTCAATATCCATATCTTTGATGGCTTTGGTAGCCTCTCTGACATCCCATGCCTCTACTATGGTCTCCTCTTCTTGTTCATAGAAGCTTGCTTTCTTTTCTACCCCTTCCCACTACCTATTTTTCTTCTTCTTCTTTTCTCCCTTCTAGAAGCCCTAAGAGTAGTGGTGGACTAAGTTTTAGGCCTATCCAATTGACGTTCAACCTTTGCATAAATTTCTTATACATAGGTGTCCTGTTGAGTGCCTCTCTCAACCTTTGAGGGGAGTGATATTCTCTTATCTTTAAGCCGTGTGGCAGTGTGTTCCATCTCCTTAGGCAAGCATGTATACTAGCATTTCCTTATAGCCTAAACATGTCCTCAAAATATGAAATTACTTGATCTTTGGCAACAAGATATCTAGGTTCCAGCTGAGGATCATTTGTAATCAAATTATGGGTATTGACGAGGGCCATGGGATTTTATTATTCATCTCTAATCAAAAGAGGTTCAATTTGCTCTCTGGCCAATATCCTTTTCATCTCTATAGCACTTGACTCCTCATGGTTCATTCATGATGACTCTTAGGTTAGCATTAGGGCCCCAAACATTCATGTGTGTGAGGGTCGTGTTGTGAAAATAAAACTCAACCATTTTGGCCCTATCCTCTAGTGTACTATGCCAAAAAGTGATGAGTTCCATTATTGCAGCAAGGATGTTGCAACTCCTTGGATACCACCTTTACTTATCAACTCAAGGTTCATACAAACTTGGAGGTGACATTATTGTATGCATAAGTAAAAGTGATGGTCCTACCTATTGTCACTATTTAATTGGCAAGAGACCACTGGGGTTCCAAGCCATACTTCTATAGAGTCATAAGAAGCTTGATTCTTTGATGCAATAAGGGAAAATATACTCTAAGGCTCTATTGTAGTAAAGTAATTGTAGAAATGAAATTGCTGATTGAATGAAAATCACTGACAAAATGAAAAAGCTAATTGCTGAATTGAAATCCTACTTGTGGAATGGAAAGGAAAGCAGATAATGAAAAATGGAAGAAAGGAAGCAACTAGATTACTTTTGTAGAAATAAACTAATGTAAAAATATTGAAGACAAGAAATAGAAGAAAAGAAAGCAGTAGTCATATTCTACTTAGACACCTCCCTGGCAACAACACCAAAAAGTGATGAGCGCCAGTATTGCAGCAAGGATGCTGCAACTCCTGGGCTACCAATGTTACTTATCAACCTAGGGTTCATACAAACTTGGAGGTGACAGTGTTGTATGCACAAGTAAAAGTGATGGCCTTACCTATTGTCACTGTTCAACTGACGAGAGACCACCGGAAATGGAGATCTTGAATGAGATCTTATTGCAGAAATGGAGATGGAAAAAGATGACAATGAAATCTTCCTTGCAAGATGAACCAAATACTAAATTAAAGACAGCAAACTCCAAAGCTCATACAAGAACTAGAAATCTATGTTTTTGGGGTTGCTAAAGGGTCCCTTCTTTAAGTCATGGTCCCAAAGGGAGGAAGTGAGGCCAAGAAACCTACTACCAACCTTGTGGTGATCCTTTTTCTCCTTGCTAACCTACTACTTGAAAGAAGGCACAAATGGATGCAAACTATCACATAACCAATCTAATCTATACTGTTGTAATGGAAATGCATCTACTAAGGAAATGAACAATTAAGCTATGAATCTATAGTAGCATACATGTACAATAAAGAGGAGCCTTGGCTGTTAGGGTTGGGCCCTGACCCAAGAGCTTCAACCCTCTGAGTAAACTCAGTGATGGTTCAAAACAAAACTCATTCTTATTACAAAAACAATGGATTACATAAAAAACTATCACAAGTCTTGCAGCTTGAAAATAGAGTAGAGTTTTACAATCCAAAAAAAAATCTGAATCCTACTGAGGTCCTAGGCCTCTCTACTTATACATATAAAGTCTCCAACGACTTCCTTAAAATTAGGGAGGCTCAGCTCCCAAACTTGAGATAAACTGGTTCTTTGTCTTTCACTTGCTTGGTTGCCTTCTAGTCCCTGTGATTTGGCTATTTGCACTCCTAGATGATGGAGGAATATTCGAATGGAGGGGTAGTAAATGAGGAGGATTTACCTCCTATAATCCCTCTCCCTTGTCCCATTTGAGTTTTGATCTTGGTCTTTGCCAAAATTCCTTGCTTTTATCCTTTAATCCTGCATTAAATGCACATTAGACCAGAAAGCAAAATATCCAACTCTAACTCATCTGATAAACAAAATATAATCAAAAGTATGCAATAAGTTAAGAGAATAATTGGTTTGACTAAGCTAGGAGGTGAATTAAGGCCCATATAATTACCCATTAATGAGGCTTATCGGCTTCACTATGGTTAAATTCTTGTTACATGCATGGTATATTTCTTGTTATATAATTTTTTATTGTTGCTGATTTTTGTCAAGGTTTTATAGGCTTTTGGATAATTTATATGAATGCATGATCTAATATGTGTTTATTGCAGCTTGTATGAGTGGGAAACAATATTTCTTCGTGAAACATCTAATAAAAATATGAAATATTGAAAAACTATATGTTCATGCCTCACAGGTACCATAGTCACAAAATGTTTTTATAAATATTCACGTGTGTTGGGAAAGTTTGAGCAAAAACATAGCGTGGAGCAAAGCATGTAAACATATAGACATTGTTGAAAAAATTTTGGAGAATTTTGGGTAGCTGGCCTATAGGCTAGCCCTAAAATTTAGGAACAAAATTTGTGGCTACACTATATAAACAATGAAATTTAGCTTTGGATTCACTAAGGATGGGTTGTGCATGTGGCTAGAGGTTGTTAGCCACATGAGTAGGATCGCATGTTTATGGATGGGGTGTAAACTAGGTCAAGGAGTGGTGTGGTCTCAAGAAAAATTATCACAGGGTAAATTTTGGCAAATAGCAGTGTGCTCATGCACCCCTAGGTGTTTTATAGTAAGTTTTTCTAGGTAGACCCCATTTCCATAATTGAATCTTGGATGTTAGGTCATGCATAGTAACTCTCAGCTCATGTTTACCCTAGTGGGTAATTAAAAGTGGGTAAATGTGGGGTGGGGTGTTATAGAGTGGTATCAGAGTAGGTTCACAACACTAGACCTCGGGGTAAATGCAAACTGTTAGATCTATATGCATGTTAGTTATTTTATTTTTATTTTTATCATATCCATGTACCTAATGTTGTTGCAGTTTTGTGTTATTATCTTGATTTATGCATGTATTGATATGTTCTTGATATTATTATGTATCATGTTGATTTGGATTTACCTATACAGGTGCAATAGTATCACCAGGATTAAAGTTCGATAATGTATTTGACTATGCCTTTTATTTTATTTATCTAATAATGGTATGTTGCAAGAAAATCGAAGACCAAGAGATGAAGAAAATAATGGTTAAGTATAGTTCATATGAGTTCATATACAGACCATATGAGAAATAAATAGGATGGAAAAAAAAAATTGAGTGGTAAGGAGAGGGGACTCTCCTTGTCTGGAAAATACATTATTAAGTTTTAGGGTAGATATCAGAATTTGTAAAGTTGATAATGAGTGGTTTATTAAAGCCCAGGAAAGGCTTGAAAAAATATCAAGAAAAGAAATTTGAGGTTAATGCAATTTTTCTTCAGAGCCTTCCAAATTTATAGAAGAATGGAAACCAGTCATGGAGACATACAAGAAGAAAATATTGATGGGGTATATGGAAGTTGACCTATGAAAAAGTACAGGATGGACATGAACGATGCAATAAAGAGTGGCAGAATCTTTGCTACACCTGAGCAGAGGGCTAATATGCATGGATTTTATTATAGATCTACTTCTATGAGCCATGATTGCCATAACAACCAACATCATCATAAGATGAGTGAGAAGAATTATTTTCCATAGGAATTCATGAAATCAAAGCCTCCCACTTTTGATGGTGAGATGACAAAATCAGAGGATGTAGAAGCATGGATACTTGGAATGAGAAAAATTTTCATACTTCATGATTACTAAAAGAATATGAAATCCAAGATAGCTACTTTTGGTCTCAAAGGAAATGCATATATCTAGTGGGAAGATCTCAAGCATGTCAGAGGCATCATGTAAGAGAAGCTGAATTGGGAAGAATTTGAAAAAATCTTCAAAAATAAGTACATGTCTGTGAGGTATTATGATGGAAAGGCCAATTAATTATATAATCTCAAGATGGGTTCCATCACAACTGAATAATATACAACCATATTTCTAGAACTACTGAGATAAGTTCCCTATCTCAAGGATGAGAAAGAAAATATCCAAATGTTCATCAATGGGTTTCCATTATCATTCAAAGGCTGGATTGGGTTTGATGTGCCCCAGTCATTGGATGAAGCCATCAAGAATTTGAAGCATTACTATGAAGAGTCAAAGCACAAGCTTGAGTTCAAGTGTGATTGGAAGGGTAGCGAGAAGACTAAAGGAAAATGGACCAAGAAGGGAGGAAGATCTCAGGATGGAGGTGAGAAGGAAAATATGTCTCCTCATAAGAATTCCAATGCAACTGAGAAAGGACTTGGGTCTTAGCCTATGGAGCAATAGAACAAAGGCAGTGGCAGAGAACCATTGAAGTGTTGGACTTGTGGCATAGGCCATCGTAAGGAAGGTTTTCCATCATACTAGAGTGGCATACCTAAAATTTAGAGTGCTTAGGAGGTGCAGACAATTGGGGATGTAGGTCATAGCATTCCTCCGATGTAGGTGAGAGAATTCATCAAGATGGAAGGTAAATTTTGTGATCAATTTTTTTCTATTTTGATTGATCTAGGATCAAATTATAACTATATTAGTCATGAACTGGTGAATCAGTTCCATTTGGATAAGGAAGTGCATGCAGAATCTTGGTTGGTATAGTTGGCTACATGGACCAAGAGAAGAGTTCACCATTGGGTGAAATATTGTGCATTTGAAGTTAATGAAATGCCTACATAAAAAAATATTAATGTCTCTAATTCAGAACCGAACATGAGAATTTCATGTCATTCGGCTCCTTCATGGGGAGATAGAGAGAATTTTCTTCCTTTGGGTTCATATAGCATAATTTTGGTCCTAGATCAGTTATTTATAGAAATTAGGCTATAGATCTGAAACGTTTCATAGAATTTACTAAAGCATAAGATTCAAATCTACTCTACTCGTCTATGGAAAGAAATTCATGATTGAGAACACATATCATAAACATGAAAAAGATTTTAACACATAGACAAATATTTATCTAGGGGAAAGAAACTACCCAAAACCCATTCCTATCTATATTGCATTAATCAAATAATAGATAAGAAATATAATTCTTGCTCAAGCTTGCGCACACCTTGCAAGTGTATACTTTATCCATATGCCTAACTGACTGAATCTGGCCAATAATTAGCCAAATTTTATATCCTCCAAGCTCCAATTTCCCAGCATTGTCCCTTAAGGAATTAGGCCCCTATTAATTAGGAAGTTCCTCAATCTTGATTGTGCAATTCCTTTAGGTCAATCTCTGACTGTGAGCACTAGTTGTACACTTCAAAATAGTCTACAATTGATAGTACATTGCCCTTGAATCTCCATCTCAATTGGGTAACTCGAGTTATCTACATAAATGAGCTAATTTAGGCTGATTTATCAGTTAAGTGATTGATCATTGAAGTCACACCCCACTACTTAACCTTCCACTAGTTCCTCCAATAGTTAGAACTAGTTTAACTCGCCTTAACTCAATTTAACTAAAATAAGTTGTTATAACTAAAATTAACTCAACATAGGACCTTAGAATTTATGAATCACTACACACAACTAAAATTCATGATCCTAACTCAAACTAACTAAGTTAACTGAGTGATAACAACCATGTCACCTCAGTTAACTCATCCAAGCTATCTGTCAATGTGGAATTTCAAATTTTCTCAATTTGACTAAGGAAAAAATCAAATCAAGAATTTGGTGTTGCATTTTTCAACAGGAATGATGTAGATTGATATGAGAAGGCCATTGAGTGTCTGGATGATGATGGAGAAAAGATATTATTGCAGGGAAAGAAGAATTCTACATTAGTGAGAATGGTTACAACCATGTAAGCTAAGCATAGCAGCAGGAAAGGATGTATATTATTTGTAGTTCATGTATCCAATGACAAAGGGTTGGATGATGAGTATGGTGAAGTCCTGAGGAGGTATCCTATCTTTCAAAAATTTCAAGATATTTTCCTACAAATATTCCATAGCCCCCTCCTCATAGGGAAGTGGACTTCTAATTGAGTTGATTCTTGGATCAGCACTAGCATCTAAGGAAGCATACATAATGAGCACTCCTAGTTGGTGGAATTGAAATTGTAGCTTAAAGGGATGCTTGATAAGGGATACAAAAGGTCAAATGTATCTCCACAGGGAGCACCAGTGTTGATTCTAAAGAATAAGTATGGTACTCTTAGATTGTGCATTGATTATAGGAAGTTCAACAAGTTGACCGTCAAGAAGATATATCCATTGCCTTAGATTAACAATTTATTTCATCAATTGAAGGGAGTTGTATTGTTTTCAAATATTGATTTTAGATTAAGATATCATTAGGTGTGCATCAAAGAAGAAAAAATTTATAAGATTGCATTTCATGTAAGGTATGGGCACTGTGAGTTTGTAGTGGTTCCTTCTGGTCTTACCAATTTTCCAATGACCTTCATGTGTATGATGAATAATGTCTTATGCCCTTACCTGAATTTTTTTTTATAGTATTTGTTGATGATATACTAGTCTTCCTCATAGAAGAGAATGCAGATCACCTGGTAGTAGTATTGAGATTTTTGAGACAACATATGTTGTATGCCAATCTCAATAAGTGTAGATTCTTTCAAACTCAGATTCATTTCTTGGGACATGTTGTTTCCAAGGAGGGGATAATAGTCGATCCCGAAAATATTAATGTTATATTGGAATGGCTAGATCTAAAGAATGTGAATGATGTCAGATCATTCATGGGATTCACAGGTTATTACGGGGATTTATCAGGAACTTCTCCAAGATTAGTTATCCTATCACATTTTTGCATAGGAAAGGAAAGAAGTTTGAATGAATTGTTGAGTGTGCATCCAACTTTGATTAGTTGAATGAATTTCTTACCAATGATCCATCTTTGAGGATTGCATATCCTGATAAGGACTTTGTGGTTTTCATATATTCCTACAAGGAAGGACATGGTGGACTCCTAATGAAGGAAGGGTAGGTGGTTTGCTATGAATAATAGAAGTTGAATGAGCATGAGAAGAATTTTGCAACTCACTAACTTGAGTTGGAAGCTATTATTCATGCATTGAAGATGTGGTGCCATTATCACCTTGGAAGGAAGTTCAATTTCATGAGTGATAATAGTGTATTGAGGTATTTGTTTGACTGGCCTATTTTAAATGAAAGGAAATCTAGACGGTTCGCTACTATCAATGAGTTTGACTATGAAATCAGGTACATCAAAAGCAAGGAGAACCAGGTTGTGGATGCTCTTAGTAGGAGAGTATAGGTGAATCATATTTTAGTTGTGATCTCTTACAAGGCATATTTCAATGAAAGGATCTTGTATCCAGGGCAACATGATGAGAGGGACAAGAAGCTGAAGTAGAGACTGAAATAGCAAGGTGAGGGCGATAAGGATAAAGATCATCACCTCACAACATATGGCTTGTTTAGATTTAGGATTAGGATCTATGTGCATGATAGTAATGAATTAAAGAAGCTTATTTTGAGAGAGTTTCACATCAAACCACATTTAGACCATCCATGATACTAGAAGACTTTTAAATTTATTAAGACATTCTAGTATTGACCTAATTTGAAGAAAAGTATGGTCAATTTTGTTGTTAAGTGCTTGAATTGTCAATAGGTGAAAGATGAATGCAAGCATCTAGTTGGTTTGTTTTAGACTATTCTGATTCTAGAATGGAAATGGGAAGTCATTTCCATGGATTTCATTACAGGATTTCCAAAGATATACAGGGTGCATGACTCCATCAACTAGTGAAGTGGCTTAAATATTTGTTAGGGAGAAAGTGAGGTTGCATGGAGTTCCCAAGAGGATTATATCAGATAGAGATGCCAAGCTCACTTCCAAGTTTTGGAAGGAATTGTTTGAAGGCTTGGGGATAGATCTACCCTTTAGTACAAATTATCATTTGCAAACAAATGGACATATGGATAAAATCAACAGGATCATTGAGGATATGTTGAGGATGTATGTCATGCGTTAGTAGAGGAAGTAGGAGGAGTATCTTCCACTAGTTGAGTTTTCGTATAATAATGGGTATCAATAATCCTTGAAGATGATTCTATTTAAGGATCTCTATGGGAGGATTTGTAGCACTCCTATCAGTTGAAGTGATCCAATGAGCAAGGTGTTGATTGGATATGATATGTTGAAATACATGGAGCAAGAGATGTAGGTTATCAATAATAATTTGAAGGCAATCGAGGATAGGAAGAAGAGTTATGTGGATAAATATAGAGTATTATAGGAGCTTTAGGTTGGAGAGAAGAGCTCCTTGATGATTGGATCATGTTCCAAGTTGGAACCTTGTTATTGTGGACCCTTTTAGATCCTTGAGAGGATTGTACCTATGGTATACATGCTTGTTTTTCCTCCATCAATGAAACTACATGATGTTTCTCATCTTTCTTTTCTTAAAATATATGTATGGGATATTGACCATGTGATTGATTGGTTTGTATTATAGGTGCAACTAGAAGGAGAGTTCGATATGGAGCCTCAATGCATCCTATAGTGGAAGAACCTCATGCCGTAGAACCAAACAATATAACAATTTAAAGAGAAATGGAAGAACTTTTGGCCTAATGAAGCTACATGGGAGATGGTTGATTAAATGTGGGCATTATATCCATCTTTATTTGTTGGTTGAAGAAAGTGTGATTGTATACACACACACACACATATGTGTGTGTGTGATTGTAAATGTTGCATCAAGTTGTGTTATAAAGCTCCAATAAGAAGTATGTTTGTCATGATTTCAACTGTTTTTGTCATAAGAGTCATAGAACACCAAGGATGGTGTTCCCCCATGGGGTGGGGTTTGTAACAGCCCTGGGTTAAATTCCATGTAAAAAAATAAGGAATGGAAATTATAAAAGAAAAAACAAAACCAAGGTCATGGGACACATATTCCAAGCTAATTGAGGGGAAAAACACTACTTTCAGATCTAGTTGCGGTTAATTATTTGTTGGCTATGTAATTGGCATTGACAAGAGGAAAAAGGAAATAAATGGAAAATTAATTATTACAGGGAAGCAAGGACATGAGGAAAAATACAAAATAAATAAAGGAAAATGAAGTAAATTCCACTTCAACATTGGGGAAGAGGAAGAGTAAAGAAAACCATAAAAATAGTAAAAGAATATGCATTCAAGGGAAAATGAAAGAAAATTAAAAAAAACAAAAAAACAAAAAAACAAAAATTGGAGAGACAACATTCTAGAATTCTCTTTTGGAAAAGCAAGGGAAAAAGGAGAGAGGACACTTGAGCACTTAAACACAAGGAAGAAACACAAAATAAAGGAACAAGAAAGGAAAACAAGCAGGGGAAGGAAGCTTTGAGTGGTAGCCAAGAGAATATTTTGACAACAATAGGCAAGGGAAGAGAATATCTTAGGATTTGTAGGTAATAGGATGCACATTTGATTGCCTTGTTGTGATTTTAATGCATGGTTCATGCCTTAGTTATTTGGTCATTTTTGTTGTCATTGACATGGGATTTGCTTAGATTGAAAGTCATGTATAGCCTTACCTTATGCCATTTCCTGGAAAGCCATGATGTAGTCGGTTCCGTATTTGGTTGAGTTTTGGATTGCCAATATCTTTTATACCTTGGTTGAGGTGGTCTTAGGAAAATCCAAAGGGTTGAGAGTGGAAATGGGTTTCTCTAGGTAATCTCTTGGAAGGTGGGTGGAGACAAGAAAATTCCTCTGGGTATGGCGAATATACTCTAAGGCATCCAATCTTGTACTGGTTTTGGTGATTTCTAGACCTGGTGTGGGTGAAATAACTATGGCTTTAGGGTGGAGGTGGTTTGCTTTAGATTCAATTTTTGGTTATGTTTTGGTTTGTCCCATGTAATTCCAAATTCAGGTTTACAATATGGCACAAGGGTGATTGGGGCAGAAGAGATAATTGGTTCAACACCAATCTATGGTTGGGTAGTACGTGGAAGTCCCTGACCTAGTTGGTATTATGCATATGTTAATATGTGTTATTTTTTAATGAGATCAATGATCACAAGTTTTGGTTTAAATGTGTTAATTATGTGACTAGTTTGTCATGGCTTCATTTTAGTTAAATGCTTGTTCCATACATGGTATATTTTTTGTTATATGATATTCTCTTGTTATTGGTCTATTTCAAGGTTTGAGAGGTTCTTGGATAATTTATATGATGCATGAGCTAATATACGTTTATTACAACTAGTATGAGAGCGAAGAAAGCCTTCTTAGTGAAACATTTGATAAAACATATGAAATAGTGAATAACTATGTATTCGTGCCTCATAGGTACCATAGTCAAAAAGTTTTTTGTATTAATAATTCACATGTGTTGGACAAGTTTGAGAAGGAACATAGCCTAGTACAAAAGCATGTAGAAACATAGAAATTGTTCATGAAGTTCTGGAGAATTCTAGGCAACTGGCCTGTATGTTATCCCTAAAATTCTGGAACAAATTCCATGGCTGCATTTTCTGAACAAGGAAATTTTGGCTCTGATCGCACCAAGGATGGGTTGTCCATGTAGCTGGAGGCCTTTGGCCACACTGTAAATCATGCATGCATTTGACTAGGGTGTAAACTAGGTCAAGGGATGGTCTAGTCTCATGAAAAATGATCTCCAGCTAAAGTTTAGTAGATAGTAGTGTGATCAAGAACCTCAGGTTGTTTTACAGTAAGTTATGGACAAGTGCACCCCATTTCCATAATTGTATCTTGGAATTTGGGTCATGCATAGTAACTCTCAGATCATGTTTACCATGGTGATCAATTAAAAGTGGGTAAATGTGGGGTAGGGTGTTACACTCACTCAACCTAATATCACATAATACCACTCAACACATTCATCTCTCAACCTTCTTGATTATTCTTCAGTTATGCTCAAACTCTATTCTCCATTAGCATGGCCTCTAATAGACTTAATCCATCCATGCACTTGGCCCTCTCATCTCTCATCCTTACTGTACTCTTTAGCATCCTCTTCCCTTTTTCTACTTGAGTTCACTCCCCACTCACTCACAACATAGTAGCCTCTTTAGTTTTGTCTAAATGAACGCACCCACTAGCACTTTCTTAGCACAACAACATTTTTTTCAAATCAATTAATTCACACATGACTCTAGGAGAAATTTCATTAACTATTACATAACTCAAGGAAGAACTTCATTTAATCTTACATATCTCAAGGATGAAATTTGTTTACAATCACACAACTCGAGGAGGTACTATTCAATGTGAATGCCATTAGCTACCATACTACCTTATATTTCACATTGATTGATTAAGTGCTATGTATTTTCCTCTAATATTTAGTAGGGAATCCAACGATTTCAATTAGCAATCTCACCTTTAATACTAGGTACCATGGGTAATCGGATCCCTGTTGCTCACAATCTACATAGACATTACACAATAATTTTTTTCATTGTCACATAACTACTCTTTGGCACACAAAACACATAATTTTAATCGTGTCATGCCAATAAAAATTTAGTGCCTATCACATGACACTATGACCTTAGAACCCTGAGCTTAATTATTAGAGGATAAAAATGATCCTTATTCAGTAGTGCTCTTCACATATAGCTTTGAGCCATGACCCATGACCTAAGTGCAAAGGGCACTGAGCTTCACATCAGTTCACTTCACCACTATCTTAACCTTTAGTTCCTATGTTTTATATTCCTAGGGGCTAGTGTTGTCCTCTAAGATGACTCTAGGTCAGTTAGTCATGCCAGAGCATCTAAAATATTTTGTTTGTTTTAAATTTTTTTGGATGACCAATGTTATGAGTTATTTGAAAACAAGTGCTTAATCCTTAGCAATTAGTAAGTTGAATGAAAGGGATTCTATTTGTCTAGCTATATTTAATTGATTTAAAGTGAGTGAATAAAAAAAATCTTAATGAAATATATCTTTATAAATATTTAGACAGAATATTTGATTTTTTATTAGAAAATAATATAGGAAAACAGCGTTTCCCTTAGAACAAAATATATTTAAAAGAATGGATATTTGTGTGACAGGTAATTGATATAGAGGAGCTTATAATAACAGATAGTCTTATAAACTAGTCCCTAGTTATTGTTGACAACTTCACAGGGGAGTTAAGATTGACTGATACTCAATATGATCTTACTTAGATCTCTGCATAAAGACTTAAATGTATGAATAGAGACATAATGAAATAAGCATGTATGAAAAAATTACTAGGAGGAAAACTATAGAAGGAAAATTCGGAATTTGTTGATGGTGTTGGACCTGCCAACATGTCAAGGGGATCTCCCCAGTAAGAAGTCCCAATTAGACCTCAGACTGTTTGGTGTAGGAGTCTCAGTAGTGGGTCATATAGTAATGCCTTGACCGTGATTTCACACAGAGGCAAGTAAGATAAATTTGTTCGTAGCAAGGGTGTGACAGCTACAGCAAGCCAAGGAAATTGCATGAAAGGTTCTAACACATGGGGAGAAAGGTGAGTGCACCCCTTGGAAACCTATAATAGTACTCAGCTTGGAAGGGAACACATGAGCAAAGATGCATCACCCGCTGGAAAGCAAGATAGAGAGAAATTGAAATTGATGTTCAAACCAGCAACACATCTGCAACAATATTCATAAAATTACAAACAAAATAGTTCATACACAACTACGTAATTTAAACAACATACATTTCTACAACAACTAGAATAGTCTAACCACAATAACAACATATGCATGAAAACATTTTGGCTTTGTTTATTAAGAAGTGTAAGTTCCAATCATACAATACATCGTTGTACACCCACTAGCTCCAATAGTGGAACATTACAACCAAAACCGCCTTCTCCTCTAAAGAGATATAGTAGCTCTGCACATTGGAGAAGCCAAGGCTCATTATAATATTGTCCAAACATTGTCTAAGATAATCCTATGGAATCTTGGCAAACCAAAAATCCCTTTCAATGAGTTATGAGGGTCTATTTATAGCAAAGGGTGGGGTGACCCTTGATATTCCCCTTTGTGAGAGTTCAACTACCCTCATGACTCTCTATCTACTCTATGACTATTACATCCAACTATAAACACTTGACTTGCACTTGACACGACATTACATTACACTGCACATGTAGTCATGTGAGACAAAATGGTGAGAGCAAGCCATGCTAGACATCACTAAAACTTGGTCCGTTGTGGTGAGACCAACTCTTTGACATGCTTGTGATGGTGAAGGTGGTGAGATATTTCCAACCTTGGTCATCTGTGATGGCGTGCATGCACTTCATGGTGACATCTTGATGAAGCGAACTCTTGCCTCCGTTGTAACTCGTGCATTGGTTTGTCTCCTTCATCCAACTTATCTGCTAACATGCACATGGTCTTATTGGGTGTGATTGAACGAGCAACACACTGATGCATAGTGTCCGTGCTAATATTCAAGTGTGTGCTAGTGGTCATACGCATCAACTTGCCAAAGTACATGATCAGCTCCAGTTGGACTTGCTTCTTGTATTCGCCTTGGTGAGTGTTTTGAATGGGTTGGATCACATGTGTGTGAACAATGACATGCATGTTGCTAAATCCCTTGCATGTGATCAACAAAACTGCTCACCATGTCTACTCTTTGCCAACTGCTGGGATGGATCTTTAACTTTTAGGGGTGCAATTTCATTCATGAGTGCATGTTGCACCCATTGTTGTTCCTGTTCCTACTGCAACTCATTCGTCTGCCTGTGCAAATTCATGTTCTTCCTTGAGTTGCCTCTTCAGTGCATGAAACTCCTTCTTTGTTCCATTCTTTGTCTTCACGTGATCTTCATGTCACGTTGTCACCTCATAACCTAAGTCTCCAAAGTTACTTTCATCATCAGTGGATCTGCTTGAGCTCGCAACTTTGTTCTACCTCTGTGCCATCAACAACCTTCCTCTTGCATTCATTAAATTTGGTATGCTTCCTTCAGCTATTGTTCATGATGCTACTCACTGTGAAGATGCTGCCATCATATCTTGATGTCCTCGTCTGTGAACAACTTGATGTCTTCATGGGTAGGCAAGTTCATAGACACTTGATTGACTGCATCCCCAAGTGTGCTCTGAACGATGTCTTAAACTTTGCTTTCTTGAAACCATTGTACCTACACTGCTAAGAGGCAGATGAACATCTGCAATACCTAGAGGTCGTTGGGTTGTGTTATATTCTTTCCACGACTAACCTACGTAGTGAACCAGGGGGTTAGAGGGGGGGCTAAGCCCCCCCTTCGTTGCACCAATTGCGCAGCGGGGGCAGCAGCCCCCCTTGTCCGGGGGGTTTGAGCGGGGCGAGTAGCCCCCCTCTACGGGGTCCAGGGCAACACCCCGGGAAATTTTTTTTTGAACTCTATATTAGGTTGGGTAAACCTACCTATGGTTTTCGGTCCATGGTATTGGATGCTTTGGCATGTACAAATATGTATTCTAAAATTGAAAGGAACATAATGAAAAATCAAGCTAGTAGTCTCGGTTTCGGGATCCAGGGGAAAATCTCTGTGCATATGTGTTTTATGTGTTACGCTCTCGCATTGTTTATTTTCTTTGTATTAGAATTCGTATGCAGGTAATTTCTGTACAGGGTTAAAACCTACAGAGGCATGGCAACAGTCATGGGAAAAAATCTCTCAATTGAACACAAAAATGAGCTTGATAACTAACTTGCAACATACCTGTGTGATTGATCATGAAGGTCGTGCAATTTTAGCTGAGAGGTTGGGACACTGACTGCCAAGGTTATGCAAGGCATAGTTTGGGATTCTAGGAGACTAACTAACTACTTGAAGTGCGCAATGAACTATCTAGTCTGGCTGTTGACTACTAGAATCAAGCAATGCACAATCTCAGCTGGAAATGGCTGCAGGCTTAGTGACTTCATTGGGAAATTTTCTAGGCCAGTAGTCCTTGTCCCTCATAAATGTGAAAAATCCTAGAGGACAATGCTTAAGCATAAATTTGCATTTATGGAGAGGAATACAAAGCCTTTCTTCCCCGGATTGCATAATGTTGTTTGAGTGAAGGCAGAGTCTGGGTCAAGGTTGGCCAGACACTCCGATGGGGAACTGAAAGCATATATGGAAGTGAATGCATGGCGCCACTAAGTGAAAACAAAAGTGATTGATCATACATGAAAACATTGAATGAAAGATTCGGTAAAAAGATCAACATGTGTGTGGGTGAACCAAGTTTTTGAATCAGTGACCGTTCATGCAAAACAATTTCATGCATGTGATAATAGTGAGATAGCAACGAAAATTGAAACAGTGCTAGTACAAGATAGTATGTATCAAAATGATAGAAATAATTCACTGAAATCAAGCAGACATAATTCATATGAAGCAAAACACAAAAAGCGCTGGAAATGCAACACAAGGCATGGAAGGAGGGCTTACCCCAAAAAAACTGAGATGGATGTGTTGATAGCTCCTAGATGTGATGTGGGATGTTAGAGCTACAAGGTTGATGTGAGGAATGAGTTTTGCAACATCTGGTTGATGAGTTTTGATAACATTGAGGTTGTGACACGCATGCCACAAATCTAGGGAAAGTGACACTTAATGGGAGGTTTTTGAAATGATCCTTGCATGCAACCTCCAACTACCAAAAATAGATCCCTGAGACAAGGGATGCTTTTGCATACTGCCTTGGGAGAAGCATCCCATGTATGCAAGTCTGTTTTTTTCAGTCCCAGAGGGAATTGGTCAACTCAGCTGCACCTGGAAGAGGTTGTTCAATTGCTAGGAGAAAATGCGCATTTCAAGCTGGGCGTTGGGCTGCCTACCTAGGAGATTTGCACAATTTCTGTGTAGAGTAGCTGACTACTCCCTATATTTATGCAAATTCTAGGCTGAGCAGCCCTGTTGGGGAAAATTGCGCAATTTTCACTGGGAGTGTTGACTGGCAAAATTGTACAATTATGGAGCCTAGTGGGCTACCAGACATGAGTGAGAAATTTATGGAGGGAAGGTTGGTTGCCCTTGAAAAATGCATAATTTCTTGGGGGAGATGAGCCTGTAGCTAGACCAAGTTTGAGTGATCAGCCTATCAGGGGAATGCATCAAGCTGTGATTGACATGCTTCCTTTGTGCAAGAAAAACTCTGAAGCTTGTGTACTTGATGAAGCAAGACAAAGTGTTGTGAAAGGTTGGTAGGGAGGCTCCAAAATGAAGCTAAGACAAAATTTTGGAGGGTGGTTGTAGCTGCTACAACACGTGGCAACACACTGGTAGAACTCCAACTCTCTGAATGGACCTTATTCATGAAAAGAAAGTCTAACACCTATAGAAGCATTGTTTAGTTCTCAACTCATCTTAGTTGACACTAGCTTGATTGTAAGGTCTAGTATCTTTGAAGCTCTTGGTTGATTGACACACATTCTAAGCTAAGGCAACATAGTTGTTTTGATTTGGGTTGAGGGGTATATGGGTGCACAAGCAATATATTTGTCAGAGTCTTATTTTCATCTCTGGTGTTGCTCCACTGCCAATAGGCCTTGAAAGTACCCCGTGGAGTCACATAGGAAGACAAGAATGGCTTCGCTGCCAGCAAGCCTGGTCAGCACCCTAGCGAAGTTACTTGCATCACCTCCCTACGCAAGAAGCCTTTCTCTTCTTTGGCCTAATTAATTTTGAATTTTGAATTTTTTGACATTTCATTTTTTTCACTTTTCATTTTTTCAACTATGCATAGCACTTATTCATTTCAGAGGTGGAATATGGATCCCGACTTATTGAGAGCAGAAGATTTTGTTCCAGCAGAGAAGTAGTTTATTGTATCTTTGATGTTCCTGTTAAGGTTTCCCCCCTCACCTTACTCTACCTGACTGAGTTGACAAGGGTTAACCCAAAAAAAAAATACTAGAGAAGGTGACACTAGTTTTCATGCAAGTGTTGTGTTTTCACCAAGTTTAACTTTGAACAATAGTTATTTTCCTTCGACATATCATGGACTAAAATAAACAAGTTCTTCATAAAGAGGCAAGATGACATATAACCAAGTAGTGATAGCTATAGAAGCCCTCTTGTACTTCACCCAACTCATTTCAAGAGTCATACATGGTTTCATGTGAAAATAACCTACGAACGAAACAAGTGAACTAATAAACAACAAAAAAAAGCAAGAGCAAAAGAAAAAGTGAAAGCAAAGAAAGTAAGAAAAAAATCAAGTAAACAAACAAACAAACAAATCAAGTAAGAAAACAAGCATGCAAGAAAACTCATTGAAATAAAACACTACTCCTACTCCTACACTAACGGTGCATGGGCCCGATCATGTGAAGTGATATTTTCAATGCAGCCACCAGTGCATTGATTGACCCATGTTGGTGAAGGCTTGGTCTGTGAGCAACCCAGTTGTGTGAACCAACAAGCAAGAAATATATAAAAATGAAGAAAACCACACTTCGTGTTTCAAAGTGCCTAGAGGACATAAGTGAGTGCAAGTGCTTGATGAGAAGTCTGTGGACTTATCATAGTGTTGTGTGATACTACGCGCAACTTTAAAGCATATGCACACTCTTTACTGTGACATGTAAGCAAATGAAAGAAACAAAAATAACTTTCATCATGCATGAGTGTTTGCAATGTAAGATTCCTCCAATGCATGAGTAATGGGATCGTGCAGTTCGAGTGGAGGAGGTATGATCTGTGTGTAAGATTGATCTTTAATTCATATAGATGAGTGATGAGGAGCCTTGGGTGATTGAACAGTTTCCTAATCGGAAGTGAGACCAACCCCAAGAGAGCAAGGGCTTGACATAACCATCAGCTTGAGCTGAAGTGCCTCAATAGTCTTGGGTGTTTCAACTTCATCATCAAATAGATCATCATAAACCAGTGGCTTCGAAAGATCAACTGTGATATAGCCATGATCATGATCAAATATGGGAACGACTGGATCACAACCGCCATGATTAGAAAAATAAATGATTTCATTGGCATCCTCATGATAAGATGAATCAAACAGAGGGATAGATGAAAACCGAACAAACTTATCCTCTATGTTTCTGGAAAATGTAGTTGAAAGAACAAGTGGATTTTCAAGGAATAAGTCATCCTCTCCATTTTTGAATCATGAACCAACATATGGTGAGTCTTGTTGGTGATCAACAATGGGTTAATCCGTGGATGAAGACACACAGGCAAAATCATGGATGGAAGGTTCACCAAAGATGTTAGGAAAGAATGGAGGGGGCTCAGATGGAAGGGAGTCATCCTTCACCGAGTGTTGATGCTCAAGATCCAACTCATACTCTTCGTGAATGAAAATGCATGTTGGTTGTGCAACACCAACTCTGTCAGTGGCTTGTTACTCATTCACAACAAGTGAAGAGTCTAGAATGGATGAATATAAGACAATATAATCCAAAGGAACACCCATGTGTGAAGATGGAGGTCGTAGAACATAATGCATATGAGAACTCAAAGGACTCACAACCAAATCTAGAGGAAAATTGAGTGAAGTGATGTTGGAAGGATGTGAAAGATGAACAAGTGTGTGAGCATGATCCTCAACATCACTCGACAATGGTGGAATTGTTGGATGAGGGGATGGAAAGCAGTCAGTCAAGACAATGGCTGCATCCACATGAGATTGCATAGCTCCATTAGTGAAGAATGTTGAACGAGGCTTGATGTCAAGCTTCTTCTTTGGACGGGAAGATTTCTTAAGGCAATAATCAAATCAGTCCCAAAGATAGGAAAATTTCATCTAGCTCCTCGGAGCTTGCAACTGCAAGTCACAGAAGCACTGCCAAAAATCCATGATCGATTCATGCAAAGCCTTCTGTTGCTGTAACAATTTTCGGTCAAGATGGTTTGGATCAAAATTATAGAAAGTATCTTCAATAAGATCACAAAAGTGCTCAAGTGAGTGCATGTTGTTAGCTGGTAAGCTGAGAAGCCATCAACATGGAGATTCACGAAGTGTGTGTGCAAGCAACAAGCTATCCTATTCATCATAACACCCATCTTCGTCATGAAGCACGGAAATAAAGTCATGTAAGTAATCAAGCCAGGCCACTTCACCTTCACCATCATACGTGTAAGTGGACAAGAGATTTAAAAACTCCTCCATGATGGATAGAAAAGAACACATACTGTGGGAACACGCTTATTGACCTTCCCAACCACACTAACAAGGCCACATGAACCATTCACCATAAGCCTTGAGCATTTTCCTCTGGATCATATCTATCAGGCTAGGAAGAATCTGAATCTGACATATTCATGATTCAAAAAAAAACGCGGAGGGAGAAGAGTGCAAGAATCCATGAAAGGTAAGCAAAGGTTCAAAACTAGATGAGAGGATGCATCTTGTCATCTAGCCCTCCTTCTAGCTCCAAACATATTGATGGTGCTAGAATCACCAACATGTCAAGGGGATCACCCTGGTAAGAAGTTCCAATTAGACCTCAGACTGTTTGGTGTAGGAGTCCCAGCAGTGGGTCATATGGCAATACCTTAACCATGATTTTGCATAGAGGCAAGTAAGATAACTCTATTGGTAGAAAGGGTGTGACAGTTGTGGCAAACCAAGGAAGGTGGATGAAATTTTATAACACATGGGGAGCAAGGTGAGTGCACCCTTTGGAAACTTGTAATAGTACTTGGCTTGGAAGGGAACACATGAGCAAAGATGGATCACCAGCTAGAAAGAAAGATAGCAAGCAATCCAAAGTGATGTTCAAACCAACAACACATCTACAACAAGATTCATACAATTGCATACAAAATAGTTGATACACAACTACATAAGTTAAATAGAATACATTGCTACACCAACCAAAATAGTCTAATTACAATAACAACATATGCATCAAATAGAATACTAGCTCTAGGCAATGGAGAAGCCAAGGACTGTTACAATATTGTCCAAGCTTTCTCTAAGATAATCCTATCGAAGCTTGGCTTACCAAAATGCCCTTACAATGAGTCATGAGGGACTATTTATAGAAAAGGGTGGAGTGACCCTTGACATTCCCCTTTGTGATATTTCAGCTACCCTCATGACTCGTCATCTACTCTATGACTGTCACATCCAACTATCGACATTTGACTTACACTTGACATGATGTTACATTACAATGCACATGTACTCATGTGAGACAAAATTGCTAGAGAAAGCCATGCAAGACATCACTAACACTTGGTCCGTTGTGGTAAGGCCAACTCTTCGACATGCTTGTGATGGTGATGGTGGTGAGATGCTTTCCAAGCTTGGTCATCCGTTATGGTGTGCATGTGCTCCATGGTGACATCTTGCTAAAGCGAACTCTTGCCTCCATTGCAACTGGTGCATTGGTTCGGCTCCTTCATCCAACTCATCTACCAACATGTGCATGGTCTTCTTGGGTACGGTTGAACCAACAACACAGTAATGCATAGTGTCCATGCTAATATTCAAGTGTGTGTGGGTGATCATGCACACCAACTTTCCAAAATACATGTTCAACTCTAGTTTGACTTTCTTCTTATCTTCGCCTTGGTGAGTGTGTTGAATGGGTTGGATCACATGCGTGCACACAATGACATGCATGTTGTTGAATCCCTTGCATGCAATCAACAACACCATTCACAATGTCTACTCTATGCTAGTTGTTGGGATGAATCTTTAACTTGTATGGGTGTAGTTTCATCCGTGAGTGCATGTTGAAACCATTGTTGTTCCTGTTCCTGCTACAACTCAGTCATCTATCTATGCAGCTTCATGTTCTTCCTTGAGTTTCTGCTTCAACACATGCAACTCCTTCTTTGTTCCATTCTTTGTCTTCACGTGATCTTCATGTTGCACCATCACCTCATAGCCTGAGTCTCCAAAGTTGCTTTCATCATCAGTGGATCTGCTTAAGCTCGCAACTTTGTTCTGCCTCTGTGTGCATTCGTTGCATTTGGTATGTTGACTTCAGGTGATGTTCATGATGCTGCTCATTGTGATTATGCTACCATCATATCTTGATGTCCTCATCTATGAACAACTTGATGTCTTCATGGGTAGCCAAGTTCATAGACACTTGATCAACTACATCCCCAAGTGTGCTCTGAATGGTGTCTTTGACTCTGCTTTCTTGAAACCATTGTATATGCACTGCTAAGACTTAGATGAACACCTAAAATACCTGGAGACATGGAAACACTCATGGTAAACAATATTTTAGTCGAAAACCAAAATGAACTTGAGAACTAACTTGCAACATACCTGTGTGACTAATCATGAAGGTTGTGCAATTTCGGCCAGGAGGTTAGGAGACTTACTACCAAGACTATGCAAGGCATAGTCTGGGCTACTAGGAGACTAAATGACTGATATAAATACACAATGCACAATCCAGTCTGGCTACTAACTATTGGAATTGCGCAATGCATAATCACAACTGGCAATGGTTGTAGGCTCAGTGACTGCATTCCATAATTTTCTCGGCTAGTAGTCACTGTCCCTCAGAAATGCACAAAACAGTCCTGGAGGATAGTGCCTGGGAAGAAATGCACATTTCTAGAAAGGAAGAAAGATCATTCCTTCCCCAAATTGCACAATTCTGTCTCAGCGAAGGCATAGTCCAAGCCATGTTTGGCTAGACTCCTCAACGGGAAACTAAAAGGGTATATGGAAGTCAATGCATGGAAATACTAAGCGAAAACATAAGTGATTGATCATGCATGAAAACATTGAATGAAAGATTCAATAAATAGATAAACATGCATGTGCGGGAAGTGAGTTACCGAATCGACAATTGTTCATGAAAAACAGTTTCATGCATGCGACAATAGTGAGATAGCAACAAAAATTGAAACGGTGCTAGTACAAGCTAGTATGTATCAAAATGATAACAAGCGTTCACTAAAATCATGTAGACAAAATTCATATGAAGAGAAACAGAAAAAGCACCAGAAATGAAACACAAAGCATTGAAGGTGGGCTTACCCCAAAACAGTTGAGTTGAATGTGCTAATAATTCCTAGATGTGATGTGGGATGTCAGAGATGCCAGGTTGATGTGAAGAACAAGCTCTGTAACATTTGATTGATGAGTTTTGATAACATTGAGGTTGTGACATGCATGCAACAAAAATAGGGAAAGAGACACTTGGTGGGAGGTTTCTGAAATGATCCTCACATGACATCTAACTGCCAAAAATCGATCCCTGAGACAAGGTATTCCTTTAGATGTTGCCTTGGGAGAAGTAGCCCATGCATGCAAGTCTATTTTGCTTGGTCCTAGAGGGAACCGATCAACTCAGCTGCACATGCAAGAGGTTGTTCGACTGCTGGGACAAAATGCACTCTTCAGGTTGGGAGTTTGGCTAGTTTTCCAGAATATTTTCACAATTTTTGGGTAGATAAGTTGATTGCTGCCTAGATTTATGCAAATTTTGGGCTGAGCAACCCTCCCGAGGAAAATTGTGCAATTTTTACTAGGAGTGTTGACTTGCAGAATTGTGCAATTCTAGATTCCAACAGGTTGCCACATAGGATTGCACAATTTCTGGAGAGAAGGCTAGTTGCCCTCTAGAACTGCGTAATTTCTAAGGGGAGTTGCTCAGCCTATAGCTAGACCAAGTCCGAGTGATCAACCTGTGAGGGGAATGCATCAAGGTGTGATCAACAGGTTGCATTTGTGGAAGAAAAACACTGAATCTTGTGTACTTGATGAAGCAAGACAAAGTGTTGTGAAAGGTTGGTAGGGAGGCTCCAAACAAAGCTAAGACAAAATTTTGGAGGGTGGTTGTAGCTACTACAATAGAATCCTTTCATTAATTCGAAAAATCTCTAGCTCGGTTACGATTCTGTCCTCAAAGCTCATCTGAGGGTTCAACCCTTAATAACTCAAAGGATGACTTATTTATACAAAAACGTTCTTCTAGATATTTTCAAAACAAAAATAAAAAAAATAGCACAAAATTATAGGTATTTAAAAACTGCTATGTGCTGGCACTATTCTTTAGGAATATGTTGATGATGTGGTCTCCAAAACGTGCTGCCCAGTTGTCTTTCAGTTGTTGATGAAAGTTAACTGATAACTTCACATAAGTGATCCCATCGGTCTGCACTTGGTATAGCAAGATTTACCAATTTCTTGTAAACTTCATCAACCTTAGTGTATTTCTCAAAATTGGGCTTATTTACAAAAATATGTTTAATCTCATGCTTAATAATCAAGTCAAATTCTAAAGATTCTAACATTTTTTTCCCCGTAATATGACCCTTTATGCCTACAAAGTTTTCTTTATCAGATGTTATAGTATAAATATTTTGGAGTTATTCTTCTAAACTAATCAACCTACCATTTGGGGCTACTAATCCTGGCAGTCCTCTCTGATTAAGTAAATTTAAAATGAATCCTTTAGACAAAAATCTTCAAGGTTTGCACTTAGTTTCTAATTGAGTCATAAGGTTCTCTTTCTGCAAAACCTTCTTGATCTCCAAAATGGTTTTTGTTCTGTCCAGAATCTCAATCTACTCCAATTCGACCCTGATTTTTGAATCAAGAACTCTGATCATGTTTGTAGCCTCACTTGGTTGTCTTTAAGAAGTTGCTTCACTTCATCAATAGCTACCTGACATCTGTTTATAAGTTCAGCCTACTAAAAAACGATCTGAATGGAAGGCCATACTTCAGTTATAGCCTGACTAATATCTACCCAAATGCTTTCCATGGCTTGGGCCAAGGTTCGAGCCATTAATGAATCACTTTGAAACTCTTCTATTCTTCTGTTCAACCTGTGGGTCTTCTGCATTTCTTCAACATACAAAGTGTCATTCCTTATCTTTTGAGTTTCCATATTTTTAAATTTCTTGTGAAGTCTTTCATTCTCTTGTTTCTGGTGAGTCATATCTTTTAAGAGTTTGTTCAAATCCCTTGTTGTTGATGTAGATTCTACTATGGTTTATGTATATTCCCCTACTATTCTAGACACTGTAATAGGAATAACTATGATGGGAGCTATAACTAACTGAGTAAGTTTCTCTTTTTCTTAAAGACATTTCCCAATCTTTTCCTCCATGGTATTTATCTGTACAATCTGCTCAATGATTAGTTTGAGCACTTTTTCCTTGTGTTGTTCACTTTCTTCTATCTCCTTGGTCTGAGGGTCCTCTGTAGAAGGCAGTTTGAGCTACTTCCTCAATGTTGCAATATCTGTATTTTTATTTTTGATAATGTCTTCTACAACCTTAATATCAGCGGGATCATATCCAATTTTAATCACTAAGTCTTCTAATGACTTGACCCTGTTATCCTTTGCTAAAGATGATATCTTTTCAATCTTCAATTGTGACTGCACATTTGATAGAGAAGTTCTGAGTTTTGACAATGCCATAGCAGTATTGGTCATGGTAGAGACAATCATCTCACCAAACTACCTATCATTTGACCAATGGGATGTATCTGATTAGAATTAAAAGAAAATACAATATTCTTGTAATCAGAATAAGACTTGGGAAATGGCACTTGAGCCTATAGAAAATCCATTTTCATTATATCCTTTTCGCTGTCAAAAGTTGTCAACAACCTATGCTGTGAAGTAGAAGTCTTCTTCCAAAACTGTGCATAAACATTTGCCTTTAAAGCTTCATTCTTCTGCTTAATTTCAAGGAAATTAGTGAAGAAATTTCAATCCTCTATTTCACTTGCTCCCGCAGATTGAGTGATCTCTAACAAATTCTATGAAGAAGAAGAAGAAGATGGAGTAGTGATTACAGGTTCTTCTGTCCCTATAGAAACATGTGAATCATCCAAATTGATGATGATAGGCTCCTTCTGACCCTGAGTAGTAATAGTGGCTTTGGAGTAAATCCTTGATTTTTTCTGATAATGTATGAATTCCTTTTCTCCAACTGCCGATGATGAATATCCTTCTCTAGGCCTCTTGTCATGCTTGGAGTGAGAAGTAGGAGTCTGAAGAGTAGAAAGAGGTAAAATATATTCTTCTGCTTCTTGAAGAGTATTCTCTTCCCACTGCTCTTGATTTATGAACTTCTCAATCTCTGATCTTGGTGTATGACTATAAGGTGTGGTTTTGAGTTCCACCCTTAAGTCTGAGATAATAATTAATGGCTCCTAAGACCAGGTGAATCTTGTTTGTAAACCCATCTATTTTAGTATGACATCTACTTCTAAACTTGCTAATATAGTATTCCAAATGAATGATCCTACTTGTGCCTTTATATTGCACTAAGATCTCCTTTTCCCTTAAATAAAATGAAGCTCATCCATATTCATCATTTTCCTACTATATTCTAGAGAGAAAATTCTCATTGGAAAATATTTGGGAAATTTATACGGAGCCAATTCACAACCATATATTCTGATCTCTGTGTAGTTCTAGTAAAGATACTAGTCTCCTGTTCTAACTTGATCACTGAGGTAAATGATCCTTTTCATTTCTGCACTGATTCTAGGTTCACTTTGACTATTGAGAAGTTATGCAACTCGGTGAATGAAAGAATCAATGAAGTCTCAGAATCTGAACACAGTTGAGTTCTTCCTAATCAATGAAGTCTACTATGTGATTGCTTGATTTTCTTGCCAAGCATCCTACTTGTGCAAAAAAATAGGTAACATGTCTCCCTAATAAAAAAAAAACATAAGAAATAGCACCGAGGAGTATTTAAACACTCCTTTAGTAGTGATATTCATCAATTTCTCATGCATAGCTTCATCCAAGAATTGTTTGTAATTACACATGAAGGTAGGTTTGTTTTCTTTAGAAAAGATGGACAGGTAACCTAAGATAGCTTCATCTACCCATTGATCTATTTGGTATCCTAAAAAGCAAGAAACTAGGGAAATTATGTGCTTAGCTCTCTCAGGGAACATGGATTCTGGATAAGGAGGATTCTTTTTAGGAAGCTTAACATCTTTAGGGAGAAATATCTCAAACATTTGAGCTCTTTGAGGGAAGATGAGATTTTGATATAAGTCGAGTAATACTGCAGTGGAGAAAAAGCTAAGGGAATTGTTTCATTGGATCAAAAGCATTTTATTATTGGTTAATGGGGTTATAGATATCAGAACGTCTCCATTCTGAGCTACCAGGGTTCTCTGGACAGGGTTTTACATAGCTTGGCACCACATGACTAGATCAGGAAATGAATAGGTCTAAGGAAACATATACAGAGGCAGAAGGGATTCCCATAGGTTTATGTCATCTTCAGAGTCAATGTAGGTCCGTTTTAGCCAATTGTGTAATTTGAACATGTCGAGTTCACATTCTATATCTATGATTTTAAAATATTGGTATACTAATGAGATGTGGCCCAGGTCTAAGGCATCAAAGGCCTTTGGAGTTTTGTGTACCGCAGAAGAACTTGTAGATGGTTTGTCTTTCTTCTTAGGAGTTCTTTGGTCAATTTAGTGTTGTCTAAATTGCTATCATAAATTGTCAACCCGGGGCTCGTAAGCTGATGAAGTGAATTGTACAATATATACTTAAGCAACCTTTCCTAGTTCTTTTTGTTGTTTTTAGTTTATGTCTAACTTATCTTCCTAATGTGATGTGATGAAGTTATAAACAAGTGAGTGAATGTGTGTATATGTGGCAATTTCTAAATGCTTCTTGAATTTTAAAGAGAAAACTTGAACAATAACTTGGAATGGAATTAAAGCTTCAAATGAAAGTAAAGCATCAAACAAAAAGACCAATGGCACTAGTCCAATACCTTTACTGTTGATAAGAATGAAAATGTCATCTACATTAACTCAGCTGAAAGCAAGAACACTACTTTAACTCCTCTATTGAATCTAAAGCAATGCAAAAATTAAGTGACAAATCACACTACTTAATTCTCCCTTAACATTCTGCCTTTAGCTAAATTGATCATGTGAAAAAGAGTTAGGAGTGAATTAGCAATATGAGCCTAAAACTAAATAAACCAAGCTGCAATTAAATGATGTTTTGGTCCCATAAAAGTTAGTGAATCATGATAAAAAGAACCATCAAGAGATTAGACAACTTGACAAAACTTGATAAAGTAAACTAGGCAAGGAAACTAACTAAGCAAGGAAACTAATGAAAATCAAAGCGAAAGTCAGCAGTTTAGATAAGACAACTTCAGATGCCACTAGTGTTAGAAAGAAGGAAAAGCACACTGTCACGAGCTCCTAACAAAGTTGTAAAAAAACACACTGATCAGTCATGAAAAGTACAGAAACGTAAAGAAGCATGATTCAAACTTTACATCAATATACATGGTGAACTAGAGAAAAAGGAATGTAGGAAAGCAAATTTAAAAGCTACTGTACAATGGTTGTAGAAGACAGGGGCCCTCCATCCACTTCAACCAATTAAAAAGATCAGCTATGCAGGTAAGAATAGAACTGTCTTCTTGGTATTAAATCAGCACATAACAAAATACAATGGGGAGCGTAAACGCTATATAAAAGAGTCTTAAAACAGAGTTTACAATAGCAAAAGACTAACTTTCCAAAAAACTCCCTAATCAGCGTGTAGAAATGCTTTATTTATAGCAGGAACACCAACTATTCTGTGTGTAAACTAAGCTAACTAAAAGCTATGCAAAATACACGTTCAGCAGCACCGTGCACGGATTTAGGGAACGGTCATCATGGTTAATAAATCTGTTGTTGGATTCTTATCCCCTACAGTCTTCGTGGCTAAAGAAGAGGCCAGCTGTGACTTTCGTGCTCCACCTGAACACGCAGAGCCGTGCCACCGTTTGCAACCTTGCCGTTTGACCAGAGGTCCTCCACGTTGACCAGGGGTGTAGACGGTCAGTTTGGCTGAGCTGACAACACACGTACCATGTACAAAGTCATACCAACTTGCCCCATGTGGCTCTTTCCTCTGGAAGACACCTGGATCATAGCAAACAAGAAAATGGATGCGGAATCTGGGATTGGTTGCAGAATCAGAGATCGGCTGTGGAAACCCTGTATCAGCTGCGGAATTGCAGCACTTGAACCAAAAATCTAAACCAACAGTCAATCATTAGCACAATTAGAAAATCATGTTAAAAAGTCCTATAATGCAATGAATTGAACAACTTGATGAAGGAAATGATGACAAAAGAAGGAAATGAGTAGGAAAAGGCTGTTGGGAGGATAGGTAAATGAGTGCATGTTTGAGGCTCAGCATACCCCCACTGTGAAGGTGTTGCATGTCCTCATGCAACCAAAACTTTGTCATGATTTTTTAGTTCATATGCTCAGATGCCTCTGCCAAGACATCCAACCTTCTCCTTTTTCTTCTTACTACCAAATTTGTTCTTGGTTTTCTAACCAAACACCTAAACTTCAAGTTAATCAAGGCCCTACTCAATTTCTTGCATTTCCTCTTTAATTTCCAATTCTTTTTCTGCCAAAGACCCAAGTGAAGCATTGTGTTGTCGTGGAAAATTTTGTCCACCTTGCTTTGTTCTTTCAATGCTTCATTCTCCTACTTAATATGCCGGTTCAAGACTTCCAGCTCAAATACCTCTTGTTTTAAAGATTTGACCTGTTCATCAAGAGGCATTATAGTGCTTGGACCGGCAACAGATTGCTCTAAAGTCTCCAAATAATCATATGCCTTCTGCTGGTCAGGGTCAATGTCAGGTGTTTGTCTTGGTCTAAATTCAAATTCTTGAAATCTGCTTTCTTTTTCTTGTTGGAAGGGACTTTCCTCTCGTGGAGGACTTAGCTCAATATCTAGCTGAATTGGAGTCTTTTCAGGTGTGCCCAAATAAATGAAATCGGACTGTTTTCCTTTGGTCACACTCATTTTTCCCTTCAGCCTACTGCTTCTTCTCACTTGTACATTAGTGCTCTTTTGCTGGGCACTATGTTTCTCTTTTTGTTTTCTCTTTAAGAGGGCAGTGGCTTGAAGTTGTGCTAATCTATCAGCTAGTGTTTGGGATTCTTCTTCAATTGAGGGCTCAGGTGAAGGAAATGACTCTTGCACAATGGATTTCTCTTTATCCCCCTTTTTTCTTTTAGTTCTGTCTCCCTTTTTCCTTTCTTCTTGGGAAATTTCTTGGGCAGTTTCTTGAGCAGTTTCTTCAGTAGTCTCTTGGGTAGTTTCTTCAATTTCTACAGCAGTTTCCTGGGCAGTAATTTCTTTCCCTCTTCTCCTAATTCTCTTTGGTATCTTAGGAGACCTGCTAGAGGCTTCAGCTACCTCTTGAAAATGGTTTCTAACTAGAAACTTCTCCCATGTATCATTTTTAGTTTTCAATTGCTCCTCAATTAAAATTTTAATGAGTCCATGGTGATATAAGTGGGGTTCAATGTTTCCCACGTGTTTCTGAACAGTGGCACTCATCTTATTTAGACTAGCTAACAAGAAACAGGGTAGGTTAATAGCACGGTCATCCATAAAGTGCCTCATGATTCTTGCATGGTATACATACATGACACCAAAATGACCTTCACATGTTAAAAATTTTTGAACAAGCAACAGTAATGAAGTCCATTCTTCTTTAATGACACGTACAAGGATTACCTTAGTGGAAATGGAGGTATCCATACCTGGATTCTTGAGCATATTTCTCCACTCTTGATCTTCAACTGTTTTGTTTTTGAGCCAACGTTCTCTTTTTTGAGGCAAATCGGTTGCTGTGACCAAGGTGCTCTCTGTTATGGTGAACTACAGGTCTCCTACCTCCACGGTTTTCCCATCAAATGACCGAGAAAATGCCTTTGTCACCTCTTTATTGTACCCGTTAAATTTCTGAATGAAATTCAACCATTTGGCTCTCTGCAATGCTTCTTTTATCTGTGGGTAACCCTCTAAAAATTTCGAACCCTCTGGTTCTGCTCTTAACAATTTCCCCATTTTTGGCTCTCAGTTTTACTTGAAGCTCTGATAGTGCGATATGGACGCTTGAGGAGAATGCTTCACGAGAAAAACAGGGGAATTATGGTTGTAACAGAGTAACCGTAATGTAATAAACGGTATGGTCCAGAACTTGTGATCGGGGTTTTGAACAGTGAGGTGAGGAAAAACAAAGAGGGATTTACAGTGAAAACGAGAGTGGTGTATGAAAACGAGAATGGAAACAGTGGTATGAGAGTAGAGAACAATACGGTAATGAGTTTATGCATGCGGGTGCAACGGTCAAATATGTAAGCATCAGGTGGCTATGTACACTTGGCTGTGGAAATGATCATATGTAGAGCCGTAGTAAACTGGTATACGTCACTGAGGTACGAGTAGTTAATGGAAGAGAAGCTCGCATCAAATTCAAATCAATAGCAATTAGGAAACCGTTAGGATGGTGATGAGGTGGATTAGGCGTGATCGTGGACGAGGAGTGGGATAATCTTGTCAATCATTACATTAAGTGACTCCTACCACGATTTGAAAACCATGCATAAATGACATTAAACTGTTGTTAAAAATTTGGAAACAAACTTCAATAAGTGCATTTGATCTCTTTGTTGATTATGGTGGCTAACTTTTGATTGCTTTCTGGCCTTGTAGGTGCTATGTATCCTTGCTGCCCTTTGATGATGATACCTCTGACTGTAAATTTTTTCTTTTTGAAACAGAATTGCTTTGATTGCAGAGACAGAGTGTATTGGCTGCGGAAACTTGGTATGAGCTGCGGCATCTGCAACAACACTTTTCTGCCTGCACAAAGATGACTAGAACAAACTTATCTAAATGGAATAGTCCGGAGAGGGACTTTATTGGTGGAAATGAGATGGAATGAATGAACTGGAAGAAAAATGAAGTGGAATGAAAAATATGGAGTGAAGCGAAATGGAATGAAGATGGAATGATGATGGAAAGAGAGAGATTTTTTTTTTTTTTTTTGGAAAATATGGAGTGTCAGGGGTCCCTGATTTTCACCCCATATTTTCTTTATAAGACTGCCAATCTGAGATTGGTTTTTAGGCTTATACACATATTTTTTTATTTTTTTTTTCAATTCAGAAAGAAACAAAGATTAGGTTGATGGAGGAGAAGAATTCTTCTCCACTAGCCTCGTTGCAGAATTTTCTTGAAACATTTTGACAAAGTCCTCTTTTGAGAGTGGCTTATGATAGATTTTCAAGCGGTGGCCATTCACAATAAGAGGAGTTTGGAACTCATCAATAGTCTTGATTCAACTGCTCCATTGTTAAAGACTTCATCAATCTCATATGGCCCAAGCCAATGAGTTTGAAATTTCCCTTTGAAGTCTTTAAAATTTGAATCAAACAGTAATGCCCAATCTCCCTTTTGAAACTTCTTCTCTTTGATATATTGGTCATGCCACTTAGTTCTTTGGTGCTGAATTAGATCGGTCCTTAAAATTGCATCTTGTCTCATTTCATCTAGCTCATTTAGCTGCTCCATTTTGTGCTTTTGGGCTTCTGATATACTCATCCTCAACTGAACTGCCATCTTGAAGGTCTTGATTTGAAACTCAATGGGGAGCAAGACTTCTTTCCCATAAACAAGTTCATAGGGAGAATGTCCTGTTGTGTTCCTCCATGTAGTTCTATAGGCCCACAAGGCTTCAGGAAGCCTCTCTGTCCAACCTCTTCTGTGGAGATGAACAGTCTTGGTGATGATGCTCTCAAGAACTTTATTTGTAGATTCCACTTGGCCATTTGCTTGCGGATGGTATGGAGTAGACTTTCTATGCTTGAATTTGTATTCCTCCATTATCTTTTCCATCAATTTCGATGTAAGTTGACTTCCCTCATCTGTCACAATTTCTCTTGGGACACCAAAATGAGTAAATATATCCTCAAAAAGAAATTGAACAACTGAATTTTCAGTGGCAGAAGGCAATGCCTTGGCTTCTACCCACTTAGTAACATAATCAGTGCAAACCAATATATACTTTTTTTGTTTGG